>CM052115.1:11867723-11901818 GCA_028454245.1 Halictus quadricinctus | reverse complement strand
GGTTTCGCGATATTGCGGAATGCCCGATTACCGGATTCCGAAACTATTCCCACTACGCGGTGTCCGCTGACCAATAGGGTTGAGCCCCAAACTTCGAGAGTAATCGTAATTCGTCAACGTTTCGCTATCTTGCTTTCCCTTTCTTTTACCTTTCCGCGGATGCCTCGCTGCCTCTCGCAGTCGTACCTCCGTTGCTAGGATATGATTCCGCGATACACACAGGTAATATTTGAGGATACGTGCGGCGTGACTTTGCTCAGCGATTGTGTATAAGAGTCAAACGTAGGTGACCGAGGGAAGTTACGTCCTTGGCAATGCACAACACATTTAGCGAGGGTAATCGTTAACGTTTGTATTTGGAACGACGTTGATTCCAAGGAAGATATCCGTTATATACAGTGACTCCCATTAATATTCGGACGCTTCTAAAAATCGTATACCTTTGTTAACGTTTGACAACATAACAACAATTTCTTATGTAGCTATCAGTTTGTGGAGACCGAGTTTATTTCTGTTCCCACAGATGGATCCTTGGAACAATTATCTATAAAAAAAAGTGTAAGGAAATAATGCTTGTTCATGAAACATTTTTAAATTACAAATTAAGGTACCTCATATGAAAGAAGTAGAAATTGATTTTCCTAAAATTATGCTTTAATAATTTCTTACGTAAAATATTTTTACGAATTTTTTGTCCTTGATATTAGTTTTACTTTCAATATTTTAAATATTAAAAAGCAACACTAAAAAAAATATAAACGTTCGTCGGAGAATGTAACGTTTGATAATCGATATGATTCCGTGATGATTCACCTTGTCACCGATGAGAATTTCCTTAGTGGTCTTCTGCACCGACGAGATACCGTCGTTGGCCTTCTGTTTCTTACTCCAGCCAAAATCTATCCTAGAGGGCAGTAGAAATCACCGTATTTTTCGAGCGACATATTCTCCCGTAATGCTTGGCAGTCTTTCTAAATATCTCGTCGGTGGTTATGTTCTGTGTGCTGTGATCTACCTCACCAGTAGTTGGTTATTCTATTTTGGTAGAGTCGGTATTTGATACCGCGCGACACGAAACAGCATAAGTTGACTGGCGTACTCCTACATATCGTCTGTGATATTAGTTCCACAATATTAGTTCCGACCGATACGGTAGGATGTGACACAGAAATGGTAAGAGGGCTCTACAGCCCCGCGGACGTGAGACAAAAAAATACATTGATTAGATGATTGGTCTACTCTTATTCCTTGTTTATGCTCCGTGTTTACATTCCGTGTTTTAATGTCCCCACTTTTCTGCATCATCTTTTTAGCATGGAATAGAACCTGCATCATCTTTTTAGCCTGGAACAGAACTTCCATCAACTTTTTAGCCTGGACCAGAACCTGCATCATCTTTTAGGCTAGATCAGAGCCTACATAGAAGTGCCTCTTTTAACATAGAAGTAGTATCCACTCTGGCATTATTTGGAATCCGCTGCTAATGATGCAGGTAAGATGATGCAGGTTCCGGTCCAGGCTAAAAATTAGACTAGAGGGCAACACTATATCGGGGACACTAAAATTCCAAGCGCGAGAACTCTCATTTCCTCTCTGGTGTAACAAATACTTTTAGGTATAGGAGGCGCTGTACCAATCGTCTGACTCAATCGGCAATCCTATGGTAAATTTTCGTAAACGTCTGCTGCAAATCTGCTGCCTGCGTCTGTTAGCAGACTTTAATGTTCTTCTGTCATGTCAGATTTGGCTATCCGGTTTGTTACAATTATTTTCTTGTGGCTTACGGATTATACCGTCCGAAAGCTTTCTTAAATAATTTGAACTAAAACATACATATTTATTTAAACAACCACTATGAACAGCTATTAGTATAGAATATAAGAACATTCAATAAATAATCTGTAGCTATGGGAAAATTATTTATTTTCTTTCTTTGTCTATTATTATCTGTTGATATATATGTGGACATCAAAATACTATACATTACGCAATCTAACGTGACAAGGAGTGATTAATAAAGAATGACATAAACGTACCAGAAATAATTTGTATCGAGAAAGTTAAACTCGAAAACAAATAGAATCGAGTCAACGTGATCGTTGTCAATTTGATCTTGAGAACGGAATATAAGAAATAACTTCGTCTCACGGTATGATCAATAGAACCTATAATAATCTGTGCATGGCAGAGCTTGGGCAGGTTTTCAGGCACGGCACTGGTGGCTCCTGGTACCGATAGATCATCGCTTCTTTCTTAAACCTATTTCTAAAAGTATTGTATCAACTTCGTCCCTAACTCACTGTAAAGTAACAAATGTGTCGCGATTTCTTTACCGAGGCCACGTTAATCGACATTTACTCAGCCCCTTGCGGACAAGGATTTTTCCAATACAATGATTAAACTACAGAGAAATTGTTGTTGTAACTTTTGTCTCATAAGATATTATATGTAGCTGTACTTCAATTTATCCACGTGCAAATTTAATTGTAGTTCTGGTCTCGTCATAGTTGCTCCAATAGCTTCTTCTTCTTCATAAAAATTCAAAAAGTTCTCGAAGTTTTAAGATAAATTTACGTGAAATAACATACGAAAGATTTATTTCTATAAACGGATATTTTTTTTGCTTAATTATCTGCTCGATGAACGCAATAAAACACTCGGAACCCCAAGCTGCTGAACGCTTTTTTAAACGCTCGCTACGCATACAAGTATACTTGGGCGCGGCACTGTAGACACGTTTTTCAACCCCTAAGTATACTCAACTTTCCCCGCAGAAGGGCTAATAATTCGTAGACTGCGATATCAGTAGCGTAATCGGTGAGCTATAATTAAGTCCCGCATCAAATGAACTTTCTACCTCCTATAAACAAAACAACTGATATTGAAAACAATTGTCAACCGCGACTGTTGTAGCTGAAATCTGATCTCAAGATTTCAAATTGCGAATGCCAACTGAGCAAATCATTTCAGCTCATATTTGCGTTTCAAATTGTCGTTTCAATCGGAACTACAATCTTTTTCTATTAACTGTTGCAATTTCAATGGTTCTATTTGTTAATTAACATGCTTTTTAGAGCGATCCAAGTTTTCAAGATAGACTTTAGATGTGAATAGCATTGGAACAGGGTTTTCCACCACGGTGTTGCTAATAAAATTGTAACTCTGTTCCTAAGGGAACTATCACACCCTTCTGGCTTTCGTTCATTCACAGTGCAGCGTCAACTGACTATAGCCTCCCTACATTCATCCCCTGGGAAGCGACTATTCTTTTCCAGTATTATATTAAACTCGTAATTACAGAAACTCATTCGTTAATATTTGAACATGACGTAACAATACTCTTGCGAAACTGTTTTTTACAACTCCGTTACGAAAGACCAGTTTAACTTTTCAAAGTTCCTCAAGAAGTCGTTAAATTTCCATGGCAGGATGGTAAAACAATGTGAGTACACAGAATCCGAAGTACCCAGCAAAAACGTCGCCTGACGCACTTCTTTACAACATTTTTTTATCAACTATAATGTAGCATCCGCCTGCTGAATCGCCATTTTGATTATTTTTGTGCACGTTCCCGTGCAGTCTGCGCACAAGCGACATCGCGAACGAAATCGAAAAGAACCATTTCATACTTCGCCGGACGAGCTAAAATAACCTGTTTCCGATCTTTCATCTCACGACTGTTAAACTTCTAATGCTGCTGCATCCTCGAGGCCATCTTCGCTCACGCAGGCTTCATATTTTATTATCCTGTTCACTCTTAAGCGGGATTCGAAGTGATTTTTAAACGGGCAACCATTTGATCGATTTCAATTCGACTCTTTTACCGAATTGACAAATAAATCTTTAAACGATTCGCAGCGTCCATTGAATAATCATTAATTTATAAACTGTAAGAGTCTGGCTTAAAGGTTAACACTTTTACGGTTGCATCTCGATTACCAACGTAATCCCTTGTTTAAATGAATCATTTCAGGTTTTCCAGAAAATCCAACAAAACTGTTACCGATAGAGGAGTTAGGCACCGTTAAAAATACACCCAGGCTTGAACCTAATTAAGGATTTATTCGCGCGCGTTCTGCCACGATAAGAATCGCGACTCGACGAACCTGCCAGCATGATTTTTCCACGAGATTAGAAACAAATTAACGTCGCGCGCTTCCAGCGTTAAACGTGTCGAGCTTGTACGCCCACGCGGCAAGGAATAATCGAGTTGTAAGCGGAAAGGAGAGGAAAGGAGCCGGCGACGTGCCAAAAACTTGGTCCAGCGAGGCGGAGGACACCGAGGATGATATTCCTAGCTGGCTGAGAGCGGCCAGAGTATTGATTAAGGGGGTTTCGTCGGGAGGGATCCTAGCAGCCGAGGGGATTTCCTCTCTGAATGCACGGGGATGAACGGGGAGGGGGTTGCCAGCGGGGGTGTTTCGCGAACGCGGTCGTTCGGGGGTTACACGCAGGGTGGTGCGTGAGTTGCGCATGCTCGCCTACGGTCCAGAATTCGCACGCATTCACGTATCTTCGCGTATTTACGGTGCACGCCGGGCCGGTCTCTGCACGTGGCAATCTCGACAAAAGTAAAGGGGAGTGAAGTCGTGAAAAATTGAGCCATCGAGAGAACGAATGCTGGCTCCTCGACAGGAATATCGCGACGCTCGGTCTTCCTGCGGAAACACCTTCGTTTGCCCGTTTCCTTCGTTCGCGAGACTCACGGTGGGTGCAACGGAGTACTTTCGAATCCTGCTTAAATTGCCTTCCAGAGAAGTGAACAACATCTCGGCCATTTCATCTGAAAAATAAATCCACGTTCTATAAGTCTTCAATAAGTCTCGTTCGTCTTCATGGATCAACTTAGGCTCAAACCTCTGTTTCGGATGCGCCACGCGCGATCTCTCCCTGATTGGTAAGACGCAGTGTACTTTTCAAACCTCCAAGGAGTAGCATGGCTAGCCGATACGTAATCAGGCATTGGACCGTGCCAGGAAAGTACTTGGACTTTTCAAGAGACCAGTCTTTGAACCAATGTTTCCTCGTTTCCGGTCTGGTTCGTGACCAGTTTGCGGACAAGATTCAGCAGGATTTCTAAAATCTTAAGGGCCGGTTACGGTTGTTGAATCATGATCGCGTTTAGCCGTCGGAGACATGGACCTTGAAACCGACTTGAAACGTTTCTGGGCCAGTTTTCAGCGTCGAATTTCTATGTAGAAGGTGTTTGCGGTGATCGAGGGAGGGGGAGAGAAAAACTTGAGGTTTCTGTCCGTTTCGCGAACTGTGGGTCCCTCGTTCCGCGTGGCGCTCGGCACACGTATTTACGCGCAGGGAACACGCAATAGCGAGCGACTGGTGGAACAAGCGCAGCGGGGCGCGCTCGTCCGTCTCGACAACACCTCCTTCTCGCTCTCCTTTTTTCCGGTATCCTGCGGTCTCTCCCTCTCTTTCTCCCTCTCCCTTTCCCTCCGTCACTCTCTCTCTCTCTTTCTCTCTCCCACCCTCTTTTTCTCTCGGGCACCGGCAACACAGGGAACCGGCACCGGCACCGGGCACCGGCACCGGGCACCGGCACCGAAGGGCTGCAGTTGCGATCGGATGATCGACGAGTGCGCGTCTGCTTGTGCGCGTCACCCGGCATGTACAGTGTCGTCTCGTTCTCGTTCTCGTTCTCGTTCTCGTTCGCGTGAACCGTGAGTCGAAACCGAATCGTCGGGCGCCGTGACTCTCGTACAGGGACCGGAAACGAGAGATGTTTACGGTGATTCGCCAGGTAAGCCGGAAAACTATACTCCGTTCGGGACACCGGCGATAGACGTTGACGCGCGTGGAGATGCGGCGTCGGTTTACGATCATCTCGCGGCGACGAGACGCAGAGGGGTGCCGATCAGGGAAGGTTAACTTGTTCTATTGCTTGTTATTGGCTGCGTTCCTACGGTCCCTCGGTGCTACGACCCGTCATCGTGGAAAGTCCAATGCCCCGCGAGCGATTCTTCAGGGTCCTTGAGTTTTGGGGAATCATAGCTCCCGAATTCTGGAGCGAATATTGATTTTTTAGTCTCTTCGAAGAGCGTGGGAGAGTTAAATGCCGAAATCATTGGCCATGGGGATCGTCGGACTGGTTTTCTTGCTTCGACCATGCGGGCACATGTTACCACAGATTTTTGTGATTTTGAGTCATTCGGATTTTTATGAGTCCTGGGGAAGCATTCGGGAATTATTCGTAGGGAAAGTTAATGGAGTAAGTTCTTGAGATTTCGGGGACGAATATTCTGGAGCAATATTGATTTCCCGTCATTTTTACAGGAGTGTAGGACAGTACTCGTGAAATCAAACGGTGATTTTTATTGTGTCTGTTACGGACCAAATGATGCAGCTGCAGATTTTTCATGTTTGGGGGGCGATGTTTCGCGAATTGTGGAGTAATGCGAATTTACCATAAATTTGTTGTTTGAGGTTCTCGAGATTTTGTGTAATTACGAGTTTCGAGGAAGCGAGGGAGATTCTTGGGGTGTCGTCATTGTTCAGAGAGATTATTGGAGTAAATTTTTTGGAGACAACGATGCGAGTGCCAAGGGTGTAAGATTTAGGGGACGGTTGTGACGCCTTGCGACGCCTTGCGACGCTTACCGTGGATTTTGTTGCAATCGATTAAGAATCTCGCAGAGTACTAACGAAGCGCATTTGACAGTGTATAAATGCGTACGGGTACCGTCAGCTCCGAATTTCTGAAAGTCATCCGTTATCGTTTCATCAAATTCTGAGATGGATACGGTGCACCGGCGAGACGCGGCGAGACGAAAGTAGGGACCGCGAGGCCACGAGGTTCTCTCCGACTCAATCGATATCTACGTCTGAGTCGTCAGTAATTAATCGACGAGTGCCTCGATGATTGCCGGTACTTGACGTCGCGAAAGAAGCAGCGATAAGTAACAGCCACACTGTCGACGATCTCCCTTCGTTTGCGACAAAATTTTTAGCGTAAATTGAACACGATTGAAATAAATTAGCAGAGCTGGACGCAACGGGTGCTCGGTTCGGGTTAAGTATAAAATTAACGGACAGCCTGTTTGCAAATTGTTATCGAAATCGTGACACTACGATTTAATTAATAATTTCCAACAAATCCCGCTACACCAGTAATTGTAAAACAGGGGATACGTTTTACGTTCAGCTTCTTCAAGATTTTAAAATTTTATTTAGACAGTGTTTCGGAGAAGAGTAAGATTGTTTACTTTTACGTGGAAACACAATCTGATGAACTTGCGACTCTTTGACAGCGGTCGTACGCGCACAGAAGCTGTAATCTACCGTCCCCGCGTGCTTATCCATTATTTGAGCCTCTCGTGCTTTATTAACACTCATTGTTGGCCAATGTTTACCTCTTCGATAGGGGAATACGCATTGATTGGTACTGCTTGTCGCCGCTTCGTCACTCGTCGCACTCCTCGATACGATAGTTTCGAACCGCACGAGGTTTAAATGCACTTCGCATCGCAAATGACAGTCTAAAAAAAGAAATCTGAAAACGTCGTTGGTAGGCTATGGATCTTTATGCAAAACAAAAATGTTCCAAGTCGATTGCCAGAAGTTGGATAAAAATATGTTTCCTCTGTTAACGATTCTAATAAATTGAAGGGAATGTCTTCTGAAAATCAGGGACCAAAATATATCATATAAATATATTATAATTTACACAAAATATAAAGAAAAAAATTCAAACAACAAAATGATAAGCGATCGAAATGAATTTCCCTGAACGATAACATTTACCAACAAGAGACAAAATTTTCGGTTACTTATAATCTTGGTGAAATACTTGTTATTCCATAAATTTTTTCTTTTTGGTAATAACATTTACGGTCCCTGCTCAAAATCAGATTTCTTTAGTTTAGTATTTCACCTAGACATTTTTATTATGAACGCATAAAATCCCTTATAGACAGCAATTTCTTCAAGAAATTTATTATCATTCTCTGTTGAAGATATAGCTCCTTCGGAAAGCTTTAAGCTATGTCCACACCGAATCTTGCAATTTTATTCTCGCCTCTTGTTGCTTTTATTTAGTAAAAAGAAGAAGAAGAAGAAGGTAAGAAAAGGCGACGAAAAGCTGGTTGTTGCCTCAGTGTCGACAGAGCTTCAGGTTTTCTAATATAAACGTTTCTATTTTCTCGCTCGCTCATTAAGACGCAGCGTTAAACGCGCTAGGCGTAGCAGAAAGTTAAAGTTCGAATTTATTCCGCGTTTTCTCGTTCGCGGAATGGTTCCGGGGATAAGAAAAATGCTTTCTCGTCGCGAAATAATGACCGCGAAACACGAGACCCCGGCCCGGAGAAAATGAAAAACAATTTCACGACGCAGATGTCGAGACGGTTTTGCAATTTACGCGCAACGTTGTTCGAGACGGTTCTGATCGTCGAATCGGCGGCGCAGCGCGATCACGTTTCTTTTCGGCCACGGCCTCAAAGGAGAGGACGACACGAGCAGTTTTACCGGGGCGAGCCTGGCTTAAATGGCGTTTCTTGGTGTGCGCGGTACGAACATAAAGTCGTTAAAGAATTTCTAAGGCGTCGGACAACGGCCTGCCACCACGAGTCTCATTACGTGTGTATAGGCGAGCATATATCTGCCTCGTTGCTTGGTGTACGTACGTACGTGTAACAAGTACACGAATCTTCGCCATCTTCTGTAATTGAGGTTGCCTTTAATGCGGTCGACGTGCAATTCTTGTCGCTGATAAATTACTGGGACAAATGTTTGACGAGCGGTCTGCCTCGAAAATTAAATTCTAGATTACATAGATCCGTGCGAACCCGACTCGGCGACCTGATTTTCCTTGTTTTTCAATCTCGCAAATGATATTTTCAAGTTTTAGCGAACACCAGCGCCAAAGCTGCCCAGCAGTAAAAGTGAAACCGGTTTGCGTTACCTTGTGAAATGATAAGATTACATCTGTTCAGATTTTGTACGTTTTTCGTTTTATCATAATACGTGTGCTTTATCCTGTCGAAAGCATCCTCGCAACTTCGTTAATTGTAAAATAATATGTTGAAACAGTACATGTGACACGATAATTCGACTTAATCATTAATAATTTATAATTCTATTTCCTGCTGTTCAACTGGAATTCATAATGTCCAAAACTATCAACGGCTTCTTTCATATTTGATATATTCGTAATGTTAATTTCGCAGGGATCTACATTACAAGGTTAGATTAAAGAGAGAGATCGCTTCGGGGATCAGAATTTCGCGACACAGATGATTCACGGCAATTATATTTTCATTAACACTGTGTCGACGAAATGCAATGCATTTATGCTCCCAACGAATGAACATTTTGAAACAGTTCTCCTGGGAACAATGCAATTGCTCAATCGCAGGCTTCGATCAATCGATTGCTCAAGGTATTCTCTTGAATTCATTATTTTGCCTCGTCAGTCTTCTTTCGAGTAATAACAGCCACTCTGTTAACGCTACATCTACCACGGTCAAATGACCGATTTTCTATTTCGCAGTTATTGAAATTATGAAAATGCTTTCGGTTGCTTATTATTTTCGGTTTTATCTTGTGAGCAAAATTTGTTCAAATTTTGTCACCTTATTTTATTGTATACACCTCGTTTTGAATGGCAATGCTATTTTTGTCGGTAACGTGGTCACTCTACCTTATCGCGAATCTACGGAGTCTTGGATTTTAAACGCCCGATCTTCGTAGATTCGTGATAAGGTAGAGTGACAACATTACCGTCAAAAAATGGTTTCACGTGCCTCAAGTTTTCGTCCTTATATAAGAATATTTTGTCGCTGGTAAAGGGCTCGTTCAAAAGAGGAAGGTTCAATCTAGTGCGCACTGGTCAGCAGCTGCCGAGATTATGTAGATTATGAAGTAGGCCAAAAATTGACGATGCCCATGCCGTGGAATCCAAGCATTTTTCTGCCATTGGATGAGTTTTCTGGATGAAATCGAGAAAATACAAATTCAGCTATGTTTTGTCTTGATTCTCTGCGAAATAAAGCCGAAAAACTTGAGGCACGTTTCTGGCGTCAGAATTCATAATATCGATAATACAGAGCAAAAATGTGACAAGTTTAGTCATAGACTTAAGACCCGTCGGATCAAGACCAAGACGGATCTTGAGTCTGTGTGTGAAGGCTGTGAATGGAAATTATTAATTAAAAAGTCTATTCCGGCCCCTTAATGAAATGTTGGTACCGAGCACCAGAAGCTGTCGTTTTCCAGCGTTCAAAGCGCAGTCGAGCGATCACGGTTGAACTTTTAACAGGAGAACGCAGATTCGCAATAAAAATGTCGCCGGCCACGATCGAAGGAGTCACGACTTTGTAAGAACTTGCTCCCGGAATGCCTGCATGCTAATATGTAGCAACAAAACGAGCTCACGGCGCTAGTCGATAAAACGCTGAACCAATGGACATTCTCCTAGTGGTTGTTTGACGAACTGCGAGGATACTGAACGACAATCAGGTTGCACGCTTATCTTTAGTGTACCGTCGTTTCCTTAATGTTCCAGCCACGGTAATTAGGGGATCGCTTACTTTACTCGAACGACTCAATCAGCCTGGGAGTGTCCCGGTACATAACCAGCTCTACAATGAAAATCAAGGACACAGTTCCCGCTAACAACAATTTTACGGATTTTCAGGTTTTGTTCCACTGCTGTCCAATTTTTCTTGCGAAAAGATTTTCTTATATTCTTCTGTATCGTGCATCGAACAATACACGATTCGAACGATTTTTTTTCTGGCCATCCAGAAATCTCATTCTAAAAACATACGAAACGTTCACAAAGTTCTGATAGGTTTTCAAGAAAAATGTAAAAAATAAACAGTATGGTCGGAGAAGGTATCAGGGTAAGGGACCCAATTACCGTGCCTACATTAATTATACTTATTTTTAAAGCATAATGAATATTAAAAAAAGAGATATGAAATTTTTGCATAAAAATCAGTTAATATGTATGTTATATATCTCTTTAAAAATATTCATTATGCATTAAAAATAAGTATAATTAATGTAGGCACAGTAATTGGTACCCACACAGTAATTGGGTCCCTTATTTCAGGTACAAACTCTGGGAACGCAAAGTGTTGAACGAAATTTATCCGAGATTAGTCGAAGAATTTTGCGAGTTACTATTAATTAACGGTATTAATTAGTCGAGAAGATACGCTCGCTACATAAACGCTCGTATTTATTCTACTCTTCGTTTTCTACGCGCAGAGCGCATGGAAATAAGGAGGTTATTCATCGTGCAAAGTAAGCTTGCTAAAAGGCTCGGGTTTCTTCAAAATTCCGCATGGAAATCAATTGAGAAAACCGATAACGAAGAAGGCCGCGTGGTTATTATACCAGCTATCGCTTCGTTACGATATCCCGCAGTCATGTAATTTCTGTCTGACGTTTTTACGAAAGTTATATTCCATTTCCTGCAAGCGTACACCCACTTGCGCAACCGCGCGAACATTCTCAATGCAATTCTCTTAAAATTCGCTAAACTCGCGGACACTTTAGACTCTAGGAAACTCTATACCAATCCTGTTTCTTTGGGACGACACGCATCAATACCTTCTTCCCCTTGTCTGTGCCCTAGACCACACAACAGGAGATTTCACCGCACAGTGTCCCGCAGGATAATGTCCGAAAGGAAACGCGCGTTTTATTCGATACTAAAACGGAGGCGCCAACTTCGCGTCTGACTGCCATGCAACGTCGGGCATATATGGGTGACACGATTCTTTGTGCATATTTAAAAATTATTTCGCTTCTAATACTGTTGCTTGAACTACTTAATGAAAAGAAAAAACGACTTTCGTCGTATTTCGGAAGAAGAAGAAGAAAAAATATTAAATACTTCATTAATATATTATATTAGGAAAGTAGTCTTTAATTTTCCCTTGAAGAAAGGAAATTATTTTCCGAACAATCCAACAGTTGTGTAACAGGAGCGTCTCGTAGGATAGTGTTCGAAAGGAAACGCGCGTTTTGCTGAACTTCGGGACGCTAATCTCGTGTCACTGGATTTAGGTTCGGGCAGGATGAGGCGTAGCAGGTAGCGTCTCCTTTCACCGGAAACGCCGATAGCGACGGGGTCCCTATTTTTACCGAATCGAGGAGGAAAAGAAGGAAAAGAGGGACGCGAGAGAAGAGTTATCGATTGACGGACTTTCGCGGCGTTGCTCTTTCGTCGCTGGTTGGTTCTGCGAGCAGCTTGGCTCGCGGCGCAAGGAATTCCTCGTGCGATTAGTGGAACGCCGTGGACTGTGGAGCAACAAGCCCGTACATACCCACACGCGTTCACGATGGTCACGCTCCAAAACTGTTACTTATTACTTCAATCTTATTACCGCTAACGGAGCATTACCGCGCTTTAGAGCCATTTCTCGGCGCGGCGGGACCGCGTACGTAAAACCCCGAGGCAGTACGAGCAAGCCCGGCGAAAATTACACAAGCACGATTTTGACTTTCTATTCGCGAGCGACGCGACGCGAGCCATGCAAACCAACCAGACGGCAACCTATCGTTTTCCATTTCCCTGGCGTGTTTTGCTTCCGTGTTTACGACGCGACGGTAATGGAATTAATCGTAACCGGCCCAGCCCGGCCCGACCCGGCCCGGCCAGGACTCGTTCCGTCGATATTATTGTTTGCCGAGCGATTCATCTACGATGTCGGATAGTCCAATTAGCTGATCTCAGTTGCACACTTGTCTATAATAATACCCCGATCCAAACGTTTATAATATGAAATTTTCAAGGATCTATAAACTGGAGTCATTGAACTTTGACTTTGGAAAATGTAGAATTAAAACTAGATTCATAGAAAATTATAAGAATCCCTGAAATAATAGTATATCCTTATAATAATATAGTAATAATACAGTATAGTATAATTATAGTAATCCCTAAAATAATTACTAGTAATATAGTATTCCTATTGACCTCTTACAGAAATTTTGAACAATGCGTTAATACGTTTTTAATAGTTTTATAGTTGTCGTTTACTCAACTTTCGACTTTATCAACGACATATATTTAACATTTGGTAGCTGCTCAGCCGAGGGAGGGTCTCTTACAATCTTTTCAGGGTTAATTGACCCTTTCACAATTTATCTCGACAGTTTCGCAAACCTTTTACCGATACGATGTATTCAACTTCCACGAGACACCCTATAGAGATTGATAGAAGCAATTACGAAAAGTTTTAATCAGGAGAATGTCGAGCGGTTGTTATAAACAGTAATTCCCTCCCTCGTGGGTTCTTCGGGCTGTTCCCCGGGGGTCATTAGGAGGCAGCTTCAAAGGGTGACAGGGTTGACTGGTTTTATTTACGTTCTCGGTGGCTTCGCGTCAGGAAGGAAACATTTTTTCTTTCTCTTTTCATTTTGCCTGTCCCCTCTGTCCCGTTGGTCTGGCGTGCGCAGGCCGATTCTATTAGGAGGACCCATAAGTAATTAATTATTTTGAAATCTAAAACAAACTTTGCAGTAAATTCAAGTTTTCATTTCTTCATTTATTATATAATTTCCATCATTATACAGTTTGCCATCTTTCCTGCAAACTTCCAATCCCCCTCTTATAGAAATCCAGGGTTCGTCGAGCAAAATATGACTCAAGGTGCCTCCTAACATCTTCTACAGAATGTTTTATTTCTTAAATAATGCTCCAGAGATCTGAAAAGATCAGAGGGAGCAATATCCGGTGAGTACGGGGGTGCGGTCAAACTTCCCATTGCAATTCTTTGATTTTTTCCTGAGTGAGTTTCGCTGTATGGGGCCGGTCATTGTCAATTTGCAGTGTTACACCTTTTCTGTAAAGATGCCCTCTTTTACAATAGTTCTGAATACAGCCGTTGCAATTGCTGACGATACAACTCAGCAGTAACTGTTTTTCCAGGTTTCAACAAACTCAAAGTGAATTATGCCAGGACAGTCCCACCAAATGCACGGTAACACCTTTCTAAGTGATGAGCTAGGTTCAGGGGTTGATATTGCGGTTTGATTTGCAGAAAGCCATCGCTTGGAACGCTTTATGTTATCACAAAGAATCCATTTTTCATCTAACGATTCTGCTAAGAAATGGATCTCCACGAAATCTGGATAGCAATCAAGTGCAAATTGATCGACGAATATTCTCGTTGGTCTCAGATAATTGATGCGGTACCCATATTCCTTGCCTATGTGCCTTTCCCATTTCGTGTAGGTGCCTTTGTATAGTTGACCACGTGGACCCAAGCTTCTCGATAATTCTTGTATACTTAATTTTGGATCAGCTTCCACTAGAGATTTTAGGGTGTCGTTATCAAATTCAACTGGTCGTCCACTTCGAGGCCTGTCAGAGAGATCATAATCACCAGCCGGAAACCTTCTGAACCAACGTTGACACTTGTTGACCTTCAATACATCTCCGTAAACATTGCAAATTTTCTTTGTTGTTACATTAAATACCGCATGAAAATGAAAAAGTGTGCAATGACGCATACGATCCTCGGAAGGCACGAACACCGCCATTTTATTACAGGGTTGTGAAAAAAATGATACTTTTTAGAATATTTTGAAAACAGTTCTCTTCAACGATCGGTACAGAATTGAAGGCAAAACGAATTCTTTGGAAATAATTGATTACTTATGGGTGCCCCTAATAATAACTTGTGTACGTTTATCTAGCGTCGTTAGCTGGGACGAGGGAGCCTCGATGCAACCTGGTTGCCATTGTACGCCGCCATCCGCGATGGCTGGTCAAACCACGCAGAAACGTATAGTCTCCGTGGAACGGTAATTGGACAAGCACGCTCTGTTTATGCGATTTAATTAGCCGGGTGATGCCGCGCCATTTGTACCCCGCCGGAATTCCTTCGATCTGGCTCCTCACTGACTGGCATTGAAATAAAAAGTTCGCGCAATACGTGTGCTGGATCCGGCGAGAGATTCCTGCACCCGCGGTTATGCGACGCTTTCTACGCTCCTGAAACCGAACTGAATCATGCCGAGTCGCGAACAGAAATTCGGAACGGAGGACGTTGCACGCGACCGATTCACCGACGGGACCCAAATGTCGCTGGGGGCCGGCAGGCATTTGGCCTTGACTGTCACGCTATGTTACGCTGTGCCATTTTTTCTAGACATTTTACGTCTTAAATAAGTAAGTAATCAATTAAAAATGCATACCACCGTGTTTGTACATGTCTTTGCTACGTCTGTACAGAGCCTCTTTTTCGATACGAACACTAAATCTCTCGAAATTAAGAGAATCTCTCTGCGGCAGCCATCTTGTGACGTCATACTTGCCTCAGAAAGCGGGTTTTCTGCCGAATATTACGAATTACTCCACGATGAGGTAGAAATTCGCAATTTGGGCTCTGTACAGACGTAGATTGGACTTTTGGGAAACACAAGTGACCACTTTCAAATTGCTCATTGCAATATTGAAGCGTCAATTTGTCAAGATTTTGACCCTTGCAAGTTCATATACGTATATTGCAGAGAGATTCTCTTAACTTCGAGAGATTTAGTGTTCGTATCGAAGAAAAGGCTCTGGACAGACGTACCAAAGACATGTACAAACACGGCGGTATGCATTTTTAATTGATTACTTACTTATTTCAGACGTAAAATGTCTAGGAAAAAAGGCACTGCGTAACATAGCATGGCAGTCAAGGCCAAATGCCTGCCGGCCCCCTTAAATCGTGCACCGATGCTGTTCCGTGATCTCTCGGCGCTAGCGTCGAACGTAGAAGAGGATAGCGAGCAAACAAAACATCGACACCGGGCGGCGTACCGGTGCGGTGCGACAATCAGTGCAGTGCAGCTTGATATGAGAAATTGAGGTGAACAGAGTTACCCTCTCTCTGCCATTACCGAATTAGTCACGTGACATTGTGACACGTGCACGATGCAGACGAAACGTGTCGTGTGACGGGTCTGCTGCGGAAGCGGGGGTTGTTGGGGGATGCTCGCCGCCGGGGAATGGAATCTTAGAATGGAAGACGTCTTGATTTGACCACACTGCTGACAATAATAATCTACGTAGTGGCAAAGCCTCTTTTTTTTTACGGAACTTTGACCAAAATATTCGTGACATTTTTCTGATGAAAATGGTAGAGGAGGGGGTGGTAATTTGGCCTTCCAGTTTTATATTTCTATAAAATTTCAATAAGCTAATAAGGTTACACGTGATATAATGTGGACGTAAATGAAAAATAATTTCATTGAATTGTATAAATATTGTGAAAATAAGTCATTTTTGCAGCTCTTACTAA
The DNA here is from genome assembly GCA_028454245.1 of Halictus quadricinctus. Lineage (NCBI taxonomy): Eukaryota > Metazoa > Arthropoda > Insecta > Hymenoptera > Halictidae > Halictus > Halictus quadricinctus. Next base: position 11,885,562 of record CM052115.1, on the reverse strand, counting down.
AGTGGGGGTGATGGTGGGGATTGGGGTGAAGAGTTAAAAGGAATAAAAAAAAAAGATGAAAAGCCAAGCTTGGTAGACGGAAGTCGGAGATCGTGGACGTTGAATGCACTTTCGAGGTTTCAGTAAATTGCATCAGACTCGGATTAATTCAGTGCTCGCACACAACACAACTGGCTATTTGTTCGACTCGAGTGTTCCTAAAATACTTTCAAAATGCGCGGTCTCACCCGAGAGAAAATGTGCCTGTTTTCTTTGGTTCTACTTTTCAATGTAGATGCACTGATAAGATACTAAAAGTATCTACTACTAAAAGACCTTATACAACATTGAGCCTTGCAACTCCATGCTACTATTGTTACGCGTGTCTTCCGTAACACCTTTTGTCTTTAACATAACAGATTTCCGCTAACTGTTGCGAAACTGTGTCTCTAATTAAAGAAATTGGGTTAATCATTTTTCCAGTTCATAATTGTTCCGCGATTGTTGCGTGAAGCAGCTCCAACTGTTCATGGGGCCTACTAAACGCCAATGCGTTTGGGCTCGACTCGAAACAGCTCGTTCAACGTTATACAGGGTGTCTCACCTAACTCGAGCATCTAAACTATCTCGAATATTTTTTATGATAGAGAACAATTGCAGAGGAAAACATCAGTTGGTTCAGAGGGGCAAATATTATGACAGGCAAACAAATTTGTTCAAGGTTATATTTTTCGAGACTTCAAGGTCATCCAAGGTTTTTTTAAATGGAATGATATATTTCTATTATCGCTATATGATAGTCGGGGTCAAGGCGAATCCAACGACCTGTAAGATTATGTGTATATACTTCCATGACCAGCACGCGCTAAATTGAACTTTCCCCTTTCCAAGCGAAAAATATTCGCCTGTTTTCGTCGGTAACGTGATCGCTCTTAAGTTTGTGTTCTCGATAGATAAAAATCCCGGAATCAGTGATTGTAAAAATTCGGACACGGCGATCCTTATTAGGGTCATCGAATTCAGCGTGACACTAGCGCAGCGCAGCGGCTCTGTGCACGCCCGTTGTTTACGTCCGCGCAAGTTTTGCCAGTCGCGTAATTCTTGGACGCGTGGGCGGCGGATTACGCGGCGAGATAGTGTCGTCGAGCTGATCCGTAAAAGGCACCGACAAAGTCGCGTGGCGACCCGAGGGAGACCGTGATGAAAGCGATACGATAGATCCGCCGGAAGCACGGTATTTTATATTGCTTGGTACCTTGTTCCTCTTAATTGAGAAATTTACGACCAGAGAACCACCTACTGCAATCATATTTCAATTTCATTCCTGTACGAAGTAGTCCGTGAATGTATCTCGGTGAGCGATCAAACTGATACGAACAGATGGAAAAATTGCATCCTTTATGTCAGAGCTGTTCAACATGCCAATTAGCGTGCAAGGGCGTTCGCCGATGCCCGTCGGCACAGCTACGGACAAGTGAAAAAGACAAAAAAAAAAATTGGTCAAAGACAAATTGAAATTGCATCGAAATGTAGATAGGTATGCAATTATGGGTCCGAACTGTAGCCTGATAAAAAATGTTTTGAATTGTAAAGAATTTGAAACGGTTACATATATTGTGTCATTATAAAAAAGAAGGTACTATCGTAAACATATTTTTAATTTCAAGGTGTGCGTAACAATTTCATAGCACGTGGCATCTTTCTCTTAATTTATCTGGGCGAACGTTTTCAGCGAGCGGAAATCTCGGCACGGATGAAATCGCGTAGGATTTCATCCGGAATTTATTAAGATAATCACGCTTCAGGGGATGCAGAATATTCGAGCGTTCTTGCAGGAGAAATTTTCGACGCGCACGAACACAGATCATCCTGTCAAGTACATGGCTTATCTGGCTGGTCGTGGACACACGCTGTTTTCCTTGACAGATAGAAAGCCAGGCTTCTCAGTGACTTACTCGGCCGCTCTAATTAAGGGTTTTCCCTCCGCGTCGAGGGTAGTGAAAAGACGCTTTTGAAATTAGCGCGGTGAATGTTGAATGCGCCGGGCGAACTGGACCGCGTCAACGAAACGTTTCCTCGGCGAACTTCTCGGCGACGCGGAAACTTTCGAATGAGAGCATTCCTCGCTCCGATGCTGCATTTATGACCGACAATCCTACGAATTCTATATTCTACACGGAAACCCGTCAATTTAACCCTTTGCACTCGGCGCTATTTTCATTCTAAAACTCGATTTCTCTTCCGTATTTATTTTCATTTTATTCATACGAAACTGATCCGATTACCGTAATATTCAAATGTTTAGTAATCTATTCAATACAAATTTCGTACTGTAACAAATATTTTGTGAAAGAGTTTGCTCGTCCCCACTTCAGCGCCATCTGTGCGTGCTGCGTGCGCTCTCGCTTGTAATGCGTGCTCTTCAAACCGCGTGTCCCTATGCATCTAATATAAGTTATAGTTTGTACTAGTTCTTTCGTAGTTATATATATATATGTATTTAAGTTGGTGTGATATAATAAAACAGAAGTGCAGTCCACCATGGACATTTAATTACCCCTCTTCATTTTGTAATATTTTTTGCAATTTCTTTGAAATAATCCCACAATAATTTCTAGTCGTGCTTGAGAATCACCACTCGAGTGCAGAGGGTTAAATCTCGTTCGTAGCTTTTCACTAGACTGTGGAAATTCGCATTTTTGTAGACGACCTTGATCACGACAATCACGTCGCATCGCGTCACTTCTTCCCCAAGAAGAAGAAATATCAAGAAATTCCTGTGTCTGTGTGTCGCGACTAGGTCGAAAGATCTCACCCTGTATGCAGGCGACAAACGTGGACGTTGTCTCGCGGAGGTCCGTTCGACGACCACGGGAGGACGATTGTCGTCTAGCGGTGTGTCAGTGTGTTACACGTGCTAGGATGCAATGCTCGGATGCAATGGGTTTGTCGCCCACGCACGCAAGAGCCTCGTACTACAAACCGGACGCGAGCCGGCGTGGCGGTATGGCGGATGTCTACGTGACGAGTCGCACAACAGTCGTTGGTGCCGTTTCGCGACCATTGCAAACTTTCTGGGAACCGTCGACGAACCCGCACGAGCTATCGCCCGATCCTATTCGCCGATTATCCGACCGACGAGTGCGATTGTTAGGCGGTCGTTGCTCCACGGTCCTGGACTTTGACGCGGTTTTCCTGATTGAATAACGAGATGCCCCGACGCTTATCTCGCCCGCGAGATCGTTCCGAAACGACAACTGTTTGCAGACCACTGCTCCTGATCGCATTCACTGTGCCAATACACGGAGTTCCAAATACAGTCTTCTTCAAGTAGGAACACTTAGTGTGTGAAATTATTGTAAATTATCGTATTGCAATGATTCGCAAAGAATTTGTATTGCCTTTAGATTTCATTAATGCTCAGAAATCGAGACTCCGTAATTCACGATAAGGTAGAGTGACTACGTTACCGACAAAATTACTCGTACTAATTCGTAATTATTTCGTACTTATATGAGAATATTTTTCGCTGGGAAAAGGCTCATTTGAAAGAGCAATTTAGCGAGCGCTGGTCAGAAGCTGCCGAGATTATGCAGATATTTGGTAATACTAGGGGTACCAATAAGTAATCAATTATTTGCAAACAATTTGTTGTGCCTTTAGTTCTGTACCGATCGTTGAAGAGGAAACACGTATTCTTTTACAGTTTTCGGTAAAGCAACCTGTGTTCAAAATATTCTAAAAAGTATCACTGACATAAAATGGCGCCGTCCATACCGTCCGAGGATCATATTCGTCATTGCATACTTTTTCATTTTCACGCGGGTTGTAATGTAACAATAAAGAAAATTTGCGATGTTTACGGAGATGTATTGAAGGTCAACAAGTGTCAACGTTGGTTCAGAAGGTTTCCGGCTGGTAATTATGATCTCTCTGACAGGCCTCGAAGTGGACGACCAGTTGAATTTGATAATTGAAAATTTGCAGGAAAGATGGCAAATTGTCCTTGATAATGATGGAGTCTGTGAAATAAAAGTTTATATCAAAGATTCAAAAACGGCCAATTGATTTGCAACAACCTAATACATCGTTGCGTCAGTGTATTCCAAGAACAAGGTTGCTTGCGTCGAATGAAATCATTACATGCTAATGAGGGAGTGCCGACGATTTTCCGCTTTCCCATGCGCTGTGGGAACAAATAGGGTGCATCCCAATTAGAGCAATCTTCTTTCCTGATTCACCTTTTACATTCGTGTTCTAATACGAGCAGACACGACTCTGCGCGTCTCTAATCTCTGCCATTAGGATTTGTCGGATTTTGAAAAATTTGGAAATTGTTTTCGGACACTAGTATTAACCCACAAAAATAAAACAACCGTTTAATTGAAAACATTAACAATGAAAACGTAATCTCGGGTTAACAGAGTAATCGTCCAGTGAACATTTTACATTTTTTGAAATTATTTCCCTTCTTTTTCTATGGGATTGTTTGTGTCTTGTTTTTTTTCGTAAAAATCATAATTGCTATGGTTGAATAGGTTAAACACGAAGTCGTTCGCGCTGCGAGAGTTCGATTAAAATCGGTGTAGTTATTTGCCGCGTGGGTGCATCCTTTGCAAAATTGTTGTTCGACGTTGAACGATCGCCTCGGGCCGCTTTTTGCCCATCGGTAAGGCATGTTTATTTCATGAAACTCGGAAGTTACGTATCATTTCGAGCACCAACGGTGTTATTATTACCACGCGTTGAAATCACCAGAACGGACTTTCTAACGATTACGACGACGGACGGACAGCGTGAACCAATTGAATCATTCGTTCCTAAATTGTGGATATTTATGCAAATTCCCGGTTTCATAGACGTACCTAGAGAAAGCGGTGCTCAGAGAAATGTTGTTTCTCGCAGTTACCGCTCCGATTGATCAAAATAAACATAACCTTCGAGTTTCACTGCTATGCCGGCGCAGAGTTGATCAATATTTGCCGAAATGAATATTTCAAATACTATCCAATATTGTAGAGTAAAATATTTTTATTTCGGCAATGTAAACCACGACACAAAATATTCGTAAATGTATTGAATACAAACTATTATTTGAAGCAAGAATATTTAAAATAAAGGAAATAAAATATGTCGAGACGAAATTCACATATTTTTAATATTCTTCAAATAAAGTAAACTTATTCAAATAAAATATTTATATTTTCGAAGTTGTACGCACACTTCAAAATAAATAGGCGTATTTACTATTTACTATTTAAAATACTATTTGACCGAGTTCTGCGCAAGGCCTTGTAATTAAGAGACGCCCGTGTCGAAGCAAACAAAGTCTGACGTGAACTCGTTATCTTACTTGTTCGTGGTACAGACGGTGTTACCTTGAGCCCGACACGTTGCTCTTTGCTCGATTTGTCATGATAACGCGAAATCGGCATTAATTGGCGGGCCGTCGTTGGATAATCGATCACCGCGGTCGGCTGATTTATGAGGAGCTTCATCGAGGTGATATCCCTCGCCCACGCGGAGGCCTTTAGCCATGAGAAAACGCCGTTGCGATCTTACAGTTCTATTTTGCTGGCGGAGTAGGTGAAATATCGGGTTTCGACGCGCGCGATACTCTCGCGGTCAGATCGCTATTATTCGATCGTCCGAGAAAAATTAACCGTATTTCTTCGCCTCTTGCTCCTCGTGTCGCGTGTCGTCGCCGATGCAAAGGACACTGAAAACGCATGTCGTCACCTGGACACACGCGTTTTCCAGACGTGTCACCTGTTTACCCGCGGATTGCATTACGTGGGCCAGAACCAGTGACGACACGTTAATGGATCGATGTCGAAGGACACCCGTAGGTTTGCTCGCCGAAGTCACTCGAGACGATTACTGGGATTTCATTTCATCGATCTGCAGCGCATTCTTGCCTCAGACGCGGATTTGCGTCACCGGAGGCGGCTGACACGTCCTCCGATCGACGACCAAGGATTTATGAAAATCATACGGACGGTTTCCACGGTTTTTTAATACCTCGATCATTCGGTCATCAACGTCCCACGCGACGCGTATTCCGCAAAACCGTCAGGCTTGCCCGCGAGATCGATGAATACTAATAACGAGTTTGAGTGCCGTTTAAATACAGAGGCGTTCGCGGGCTTATGAAAATGTATGCCAACTCCGGAGAACCGCCCTTGACTACCTTCAGGCTGGTTTTAACAAACGGGGAAGGCTGAATTTCATGTACCGAGCAACTGCGAAAGCTTCGATGGGTTTTCTGTGCCAGTTATGTATTGACTTTCTACGCGTTCCAACGACTTGTTTCTGTTCGCACGGAATTTTTACTTCAATTGTTTTGTTTAACGCATCGTGGCGCGCTTAATCCAAGACATTCTTTAGAAAATACTACGTTAATATTTGATAACTTATTTCAGCTGATACTATGAAATATTTAACAGCCAAGACTCCGTAGATTCGCGATAAGGTAGAGTGACCACGTTACCGACAAATATGGGCGAAAAATCATTTCACCGGAGAAAAGTTTTCGTCTTTTTATGAGAATATTTTCTCAATTTCCGAGAGTATTTTCTGTCGAAACATTTTTATGCCAGTGGATGAGTTTTCCGTATGAAATAAAAAATTTCATTTTACACAAGGGCCCCCCCCTTAAGCGAAAGAATAACTCGTTGAATTGAAACGGGAAAATGAAGAGTTCCAACGAGGAATTAATTCGTCGATTAACGGGTGAACGATTCACCAAAACTTTCACACTCGCCCGAAGGTTGAAACTAAACCAATTAGAATATGGCAAGAGACCAATTATTATCAAATATGATTACTGAAGCCACTGTAGGGGGTACAATGAACCGCGCGAAATGATTGGACGGTAGTTTAGTCGTTGATCCAAAACACGGAGGCTGCGGTCCCGTCTCTCTCTCTCAAGGCTATTATCAAACATTGAAGGACCTCCTCCAAACAGACACCCGTAACACGAAACCCATTCATTCCGAAAACGCACTTGAAACGCGTACCGTTTCCTTGCTGCCAGTCATCCGGCGTACTAAAAGCACGCTCTCCGGAGGTCTTCAACCGCTCGGTCTCGCTTATGTCTCGTTTATGGCTGCGAAAGGGAGGGCCGCGATGTTACGTCTTCCGGCATCATCGTATCGCTTGATCCCGCGAATAATCTTTCTCTTCCGAGAGGCGACCCGCTCGGTTACCACAGATCGCTCGTTTGCGAGAGTCTACATGAAGGCGGAAAAATAATAAAAGTAAATGGTACTTCTGGCGGACGGTAACGACGACTTTTATAGTAACTTCTTACCCTGGAAACATCCAAATAAGTTTAAGCCGCATCGACTTTATCCGATTGGTCGGTGGGATAAAAAAAGAAAAACGAATGGATTTCTGTTAGGCGAGCGATAACGTAACACGATCGTTCTTTCTGTTCCCGTAGGCTCACGTAATCGCCAGACGCGCTGCACCGCACAGCGTCGCCTACTGCTCTTCAGTAGTCTGAAAGCCGAGGAATCCGCTGGTGCATCTAAATAGGGAGAAGACTGGTGGCTGAAAAGGGACCGAACGCCCGGGCCAAGACGAACCGGGCCATCGGGACACTCTCGAGAGCCCTTTCTGCCTCCAGCCTCGAGGATGTCGTACGCCAACCGATTCCCGCCTTCCCAGCATACCCGGTATCGCAGCAGCTGGGGCCCATCCTCAGTGACTGTGTTCAATCGCGCGGACGTACCGAGACCCTCGCCGGAAGAGGAAGAGTTCGCCGAGTTCTATCACGAGCGGCTCCACTCGGCACAGAGCAGACAGTTGCTGCCGCTTCAGGAGGACCTCGCCGATTGGATCAATAAAACGTTGAGTGAGTACTTACACAGGCTTACGCAGGACATATCGCAGATAGGCGAAATCTCAGGATTTTCTTCGCCATCTTACTGATGGAGTGATTCTTATTTTCTTATCTTTTCTAGCGAATTTTTCGGACATTTTTTCAGAAAAAATATTGAACCTTCGCCGTCGCGATTTTGCACACACATTTATTCGGCATTTGAAGTATACGTAAGCTTTTCTTTCAAGTAAAAATAATCGAAATTACATCAGCTATATATTAGGTTGGCAAGAAAGTAATTTCGGTTTTCACTAATAGATGGCTTTATGTTTTGTTTGATTGACTTCTGTTAACGTTGCATTTGTTTTCTTTCTGACATTTCATAACTGCATCTTTTTACTTTTGAAGCAAATTACACGTAATTTTGATTAAAATTGTTAGTTCTGTGTCAATTTGAACATGGAGTGTAAAAACGAACATTATAGGCACATATTGCTTTTTTATTTTCATAGAGATATCTCACAAAGATATACGTGAAGTTTAGGGTGTGGATTGCTTAATTTTTTTAATTTTGGCAGAGAGAGGGTAACTTTTTCCCCTAAATTCGAGTCAATTCCCCTCATCTGGCGACTCTGTGCCAAGCGATGTTCAACAATCTTGTTCTTGTTGTCATTTACAATGAGACTGTAAATATACGTTCGTGGGGAATTATTCAATAAAATTTGTTCGAAGATGTATATTAGCATAGATGTATAGATGTATATTACAGTCATTCGGAAATATGCGTACTTGTTATTTGCACAGAGTGATATAAAATGGTCGCTTTCGGTTCTCGGTAGATCCGGTGTCAGATGTAACGGAATACGACGTTCCCTATCGATCAAGGAATTTGTGGGACATTCGGTGACCAAAATATTCCAAGTGGATCGATTTCTCGCGACTCGCGGGGGAAGCAGGAGTTCGCATGCAAATCCTCGGTGTCGTAAAAACGCGACGACACGAAAAACGAACGGTGAAATCAGAAACGACGACGATTCGGAGCGAGAAGTAGGTGAAACGATCAAACAACGAGCGATTCGTATTCGTTGAACCCACCCCTGGTACCTGGAGCGGAACCAGAAGAAACTTTTCAGGTTCTTCGAATCTGTTCGTCGGCGATGCTCCTGGGAACGTACCGGTTCTTCGCGAGTAATCCAGTCTAATCGGGAAAACTTTCTCCGGCTTCGAAATTCGCAAAGTTATCGGCCTGCGCATCGGGAATATCAGGTATCGATATTCGCGCTACAGTTTGCCTCATGAAATTAAGGAGAAAAAAAAAACACCTGGCGAGTAGAATTAGCGCTATTGATCGTTTCGAGCTTTTATTCGGTTAGTCTGTACCGCCTAGAGAAAACGTACAGAACGAAAGCGTCTGGCTGTGCTTGGTAAGCTAGAATCAAGGCTTAGAGGATGATGAATTCATTGAGGTTTTTCATTAGACATTATGTTAATTGGAGGATAAATCTCTGGTGTACAGTTAGCTTGATACGTCATTTTGCTTGTTACTGGATCGCGGATTTTCTTCTTGCTCCTGTAAAATTGGAATTGGAAGGGAAAGTTATTGTGACATTTATGCGAGATAATGGATCGGTTTAATAACTTCCTGTAAAAGCGCATTTATTCTCTAAATATCAGATGGAATAAGTGTAATGTGTCATTCTCTAAAGCTAAGAAAGTTTATTGGAACTTTAATAAGAACGTCGGAATGTGACGGGACACGTTCAGGATTCTAGTACCTATTAAACTAATCCATAAAGATATACATCTGCATAAATATTTACAGTTTTTCATTTAACACTAGGTTTACGGAACACTAAATTTGGCCAGTTTGGATTATTTTATAAAAATATCAAGAATACATTCAGCCAGGCTTTTAGCAGTTTCAAAATAAATTTTTAACCAAGTTAAATAGGTTTCCTATAAATGCATTTTTACATACCCAATAATTGTAAATTAAAGAATGTAGAACCCGTCATTTTGACGGGTTCGATAAATCTAGTGTTAATCAAAGATTCTTAAAATTTACTTTGCTTTAATTTAAGTTGCTTTCTTTGTGCACATGTTTTTATAACAAAGTCGAAAATTGTTAAACCTGGTGCTCCGAATTCTGTTACGTCGCGCTAAATGGTCTGTAACTTCGTTATTTTTGCGAATCAGACTGTAAACTTTCGAGTGCACATTCTCGAAATGTGTAGCTACTTACGATTCATGCAAAAAAGTCTCGCATTAACGTGATCAACGAAAGTCGGTGGAATACCTGACGATTCGCGAATCCGTTCTTAACACTAGAACAACCGGACCAGTCAAAATGACAGGTTCCTAATTTTTTCTTTTACAATTACCGAAATTGTAAAAATGTTTTCATCGGAAATTTCTTAATGAACCTCTTCATTGAAGCACATATTACAATAAATGTAATGGGCACAGTCTTGTCACTGTTATAATATACATCAGTCGCATTTATTGCTCGCTAGTTCTAGTGTTCAAAAACAAGGTCTGAAAGTGCAAAATAGATCACGAACGAACGAAATCCGGATGATCGAGTCACGTAACACGCGCTTGGAATTGCCAAGTAGAATCAGCCCGTCGCGATTGAAATTTCGTCCACGAGGCAGCGACGGTCCCGAGGGTACCGAGCGATTTTTTTCGCATGTACTCGCGTGACAGTGCGCCGAAAACGCGACGCAACGAAAGGCCAAATGTTACGAATATCCTTTCCCACGTGGTCGTGCCAGATGCGAGCCTTTTGTGCGGCGCAAGAGCCGCGTACACAGTGCGTGCGCGCGCCACATCCGATGCGTGTTCCGATCTTCGTAAGCTGGCCTTTGTCGAGACTGATCTTGAAAAAAGTAATTTTTAGCTTATTTTATTCGTCAATAATTGTTCGAATCGAAGATCCGGTTCATCAAGGACTAGATGCGTTATATGCGATGCTCGTGGGCACAAGTGACTCAGTGGAGTGGGGATAGGTCCCCACAATCTTGCTCGCAGGGGGCGTGGCTTCGTGCCCGTACGGGCAGACCCTGAACAGCTCTGCTCTGGATGATCGTTGCATCACCGCGCAACTTTCGTTCGCGCACCATGAAAAATCGAAGCCCAACCGTGTCCGCATGAATATTCAAAGATTCGCGCTTTCCACGCCACGGAAGAAATATTAGGGGATTGCGTAAAAACGCAAGAGAAATTCCCGGAGTTCCAAAGTCGAAGCCTCCGCGATCAAACGGTCAGATACGAGTGTTGCGTTAGCGTTATGGCGATGCGCAGGCCGAACTTCCGTGACTTCCCTTCATCAATCAGAAGAATCATTGATTATCGGCTAATGGCTATCGGAAATTTCCACCGGAAAGCCGAATCATTGCGAGGCTCGCTCATCAGTCAAAAGTTCCATGGAACAGCATCCTCGACGTGTATTGGACGAATCGATCGAAACGGAACACTTAATTGGCCGCGCCCATGCTGCAAACGCGAAAGAAAACATAATTAAAATAGGATCGCTCGAACCAGAAAAAATTCCCTTTCGTTTCAACATGCTCGTCACACCTTGCCGCGCAAGACCAAAAGATGAAAGTCGCGCTAATTATTAGAGAAAGATTACATTGTTTTGCGAGCACGTGTTGCAATGCTCTCCAAAATGAGTGACTACGTATTTCTGAAATTCAATGGCTTTTTTAACTTTTTGACCGATTCCAGATTTTTTATTTTACAATTTCTGAAATTATGAAGATGCTTTCGTGGGAAATGATTAACCAAATCATGCAACCACAGCCTCAGATGTTTAATCCTCATTCACCTTTAATTTTTCCAACCTGGTTTGTTCCTTAGCATTCCCAGTCTCCTTCTTCGAAGCTGAGAAACTGAGGTGTGATCTGATAAATTAAAAACTTATTCGTTTCGTTCACAACTAACGAAACGATGCACTTTCAAGTATTCGATCGGTTTTAGAAAAGTGTATCTTTCATCGAGCAAGTCGAAAGTTTGATTTCTCGGTACAACGAGGATATTTTTCTTTTTTGCGAGGTGACTCTCCGTAGAAGAACGATGTTTATTTCAATCTCGCGCACAAGTGTGACCGCCTTTCTGAACTAGTACTTGCCTAATACGGTGCCAATACGGTGCCAATACGAGCCGGTGCGTTCAACCGAACCGCCCCGATATATCGAACGTCGATATATCGTCGCCGTCTCGGAGGTTCTCTAAAGTAAATTGCACCGTTTCCTACTGAAGAATATAGTATTGCAGTCGCTGGTACAGCAACGACGAGGTTGACCGCATCGATTTCAAAATAGTAGCCTACTGAATCTTGCACGCGTTCAATGTACTCTGAAAACGATGAGTATTCTGAGAACAATGAATACTTAAATATCCAATATCGAGCGACCAGATTTTGGGAGAATTACTAAAATATAGGGCAAGTTAAAAAAAGATGGCCGACCTTTCACTTAAAAAAAAAAAATATCGGTAGACATTGGACTCTTTCAATTTTTAGAACTAGAGCTAGATGTTCTTTCAACTTTTAACTTTTAGAAAAACTAAGCTACAAAGATGAGTGGTTACAAATGTGAAAAACGGTGAAGAACCTAATATTTTAAAAAATCCTCGTTCGCCGAGGGTTGAAATTGCAGTGTTCGTTTCATTTTCGAATAAGGTAAACTGTTCGGTATGTTGCTACAAAATGCTGAAGGTTTTTGTCAGAACATCTCCGGGAATCACTGTACGAAGTTCTGAAATCGGTGTAAGCTCGACAAGTGATTCATCGCTGACCGTTATCGAAGCGATAAAGACAAAGTTGTCGGAGACGCGAACGACGGGATCAAAATCGATTTGTTCGCTCCGCGTCGATTTAATCTTCAGAGGCCGGCGTGCCGACGACGTTGTTATCGATGCCGAGGGCAGGTTGTCTCGCTGCGAAATCTCTTGTAACGTTGCCATATATTTTGGTGAACGGAGCGCGCGCGGTTTCGCGCGACCTCGAAGAATCCAGCCGCAAGATCTGGACCACCGTGAAAGATTGCGACACGAGGCGGTCTCCGGTAAAAAAACGACTAATACGCGGATCAGCCGGCACCGTGTCGTCTCGCGAGATGCGAGATGGGACGCTTGCGATTCGGTTAGAATCGCGTCAGAGTTCGTGAACGCTCATTAAACTTTGAAAAAATCATGGAAGAATCGCCGGTAAATAATGTATCGAGCGAACCTTTGAAATCCCCTTTTATATCGTCAATAAGAACAACAAGATTCGATAATATCTACGTGGTCATTGGATCTTGATGGGCTAATGCTCCTAATCGTTTCATGTTTCTTCTACTAGTCCTTGCGACAAGTACGCGTGCATAAAGTCCGCGACCTAATCGTCGCGTCAACGTCCTCCCAGCTCACGTAATGTCCAGCGTAGAAACGAGGGGAAGAGATACTCGTATAATTTCGCGGAGAGGGAAACGTGAATGCTCCTAAACATCCGGAGCTTAGAGGCCGGAGTAAAACGCGGATGTCTAAGTAAACCGGTAATGAATCGAACCCGGCATTATACACAGAGGTTGATCAGACGCGTCTAATTATATCGCGCCGCAATATCACGGTGACACGCCGCTCTCCGTGTAGCTTCAAAGCCCGAACGACGGAGATAGGTCGGCAGCCTTTATGCTGGAATCTCGCGCGCGCGCGCGTGTGTGTGTGTATATCGTCAGCCGTGTAGCAAATATGTATTCTTGTTCGCGGGTCTACGATTCAAGTGTGCACCCCCACACTCGGCCGTGTTAACCGAGCACACAACGCTTGAAATGCGCCGCGAGACGGTCAGCACTCCTGTCGGCATTCGATCGAGAATCGAGTGGCGGGGAATTTAACGGCGGGAAGGGGGATTCTCGTGTAAAGCAGAAAACTCGAATAATATTTTAACATTTTTGTTTCCAGACAGCTATTAGCTATAGAAGTTTATTATTTTACAGTCACACAGTCGCATCCAGAAACTGGAATTTCGTATCCATACTTTTTATCACTATTCAGCTGCGTACAATTGTTTAGCTCACCTAGGTCTACAAAAGATTTTATATTTTCGTGACAGGCACAAAAGTTAAAACTTGTCACTTTCACAATTTTCTTGAAAACAAATTTTGTACACTTTACCTAGTAAAGTAGTGCTTCTAATATCTTAAAACATAAATTCAAGTCGTTTCGTTCAGTTTGAGAAAAGTTATTAGTTTTTGCGTCCACTTAATTCCCGGCTGTATGTCAGTGCATCGAATGCAGCTTGATTTTTTAACCCTTTCCAGTCGAATGGCGACTGTAGGGCGTCTGGCATTAAATTTGTTTGTATTTCATAAATTGATAAACATTTCAGTATTGTACTGAGTAAATTGCACCATTTTCGTATGTGCAACATGGAAAAAATATATATAGAAGGGAAATATTCATGGTCGAAAGAAATGTTTCGTTTTGGAGCTAAAATAGCATCGAGTGCAGAGGGTTAAACTTATTGATTTCAGTAGTATTAGTTTCGTTTTTCCACAAGACTGTAAGTTTTCACAAAGCTCCGTTTCTTACGGGCAATTCACCGTTCATTTCGGCAATATTCGACGGTATGTAGCACAAACTTGGAATAATCGGTGAGTCTCGTATCGACTATACCTGCGACATACAAATTGAGCGTTCAACGTAGGAGGAATCCTTGATTCCCGAAGCCAGAAATTAATCGACGCGATCGAGTCGGAATGCGGGACACGTTTTGAATGTATCGCGTGTAACCTCTTTCTGCGATCGACATCGGCCGTAGATCTTAATACTGCGATCTACAAGCGCTGTTTGCTGGTCTCGTCGAAGATAATGAACACCGGGCTCGCCGCGGACTTGTTATCTCGCGGGAATCATACAAACAAACCAGCGAAAGCAGAAGTTGAATCGCTGCAACATCATCCGGAAAATCCGGGACGCGTCGGCCGAGAGAAATTTCCATCGATTTGCATACTCAGCCGGAACGTCGATAATTGAACGAACAGCCGTAGACGTGCTCGAAGTAATTCAATTCAAACAGAGCAATATCAACGCGCCAGTTACTTTTCCCTATATCTTCCCTTCTCAAATCTTTCTGAAATACATGGATCTGCTTTTAAACAATTCAATCTTGACTACTGTTTTTAATTCGAAGTATAATACATCGGTTAATTTAACATCACCTGTTTTGATGATTCTGGTTCTCTGGGTCAGAACAGGCCCGGACTCCGCCGTCGGAGAGCTAAATCGAAATAAAATTCTACTTTGTTACAGTCAATAAGTATGTGGCCATTGGTATAGACACACGATAAATATAAACTTCCTCTTTCTCGCACCCTAAACGTAGACGAAAAACGTATTTTTAACGTGTCCCGACGTCAAAGCGCCCGGTCTTCGTAGATTCGCGATAAGGTAGAGTGACTACATTACCGACAAAAAATGGTTTCACGTGCCTCAAGTTTTCGTCCTTATATAAGAATATTTTGTCGCTGGTAAAGGGCTCGTTCGAAAGAGGAAGGTTCAATCTAGCGCGCGCTGGTCAGCAGCTGCCGAGATTATGCAGATATTTGGTAATATAAGCGTTAGAAGTAGGCTTGATCCAACTTAGGGGCTTCTTAGATTCGCGATAAGGTAGAGCGACTACATTACCGACAAAAAGTGGTTTCACGTGGCTTCAAATTATTAATTAAAAAGTGACTATCCCGGGCCCTTAACAGGAAATTGTGATCTTCAGAAATCAGGCTGGTAACAAATGTGTGAATTCGATCAACGACCAAAGGACACGTTGGAACGAGCGAGCCAAGGTCTGCTGGGTCATCGTTCAAACGGGGAATCCTCCCACGCTGGTCTCTAGAGCGTCAGGCAGAGATTCGAGGGAATCGCCGAAATTCCATGGAAATTGTCGGAATAATGCGCGAACGGTCGGGACCTTTCGACCCACACCCCGAGTCTCCCGCAGTCGCAACGGGTCTGACTCAACCGGAAGTCGGTCGGGCACCCCTCTTCCTTCGTGCCACTTCTTCTCCCTGCGTCGTGGTGTACCTGAAGCCGCATTACGCATAATGGGCGTACGCCTTCCTAATACGCTTGCGCGTGTGCGAGCACCGGCGAGTATCGCCGGGATTTGCGAGCGAATCGCTTGTTTGGCACGGGCCATGGACGAGCAGCGAGCCGTGAACCGACCAGACGGTTCAGCGATTTATTACCGACCCCTTCGATGAACCCGAATCTCGTGGAAAGCCGGTTTAATGCTGGTCTTTGAGCGCGCCGAAACGAGACGGAAATTGATACCGGGAGCGGAAATTGAAAGGCCGAGATTTTTTTTTTCATCAGCCTCTCTGGCAGTGAGCAGTTAAGAGGAATAATTAGTCGCCGAGAGATGAGCACACGTATTTTATGCTAATTTCTGTTGGGGAGTCGGACGAAACCGACCGCTTAATGCATCTTTTCTGTTGGCCGGATTGCAAAAAAGACAGGACATCTCGGTGGAAATCTTAATTGGCCTTTGCCACTCGCATTGGAAGGCGAGGGATCTTCTTTGAAAAAATTCCTCGGCACGCGGAAAACGAGATTTCTCTCTGATGTGTACGAGCAGCCGGTTTCGAACCTGTACGTGTGGGTAATATCGGGCAGATATCTCTCGACTAGACTGGTATGTGTATGTTTACCATTTGGTTACCTGCCATTCGCAAGGGCGTTTCATGTGGACAAATAACTCAACCTTAGATCCTGTGTAGGGTTCCGCAAAAACCATAAATAGAAGTCGCAAGATTTATAATGCCATATTATACCCTATACTTCTCAATTTACGATCAATAACTTTCAAATTGCATAGTGCAGAGTTTTCTTTTCTTTGCGATCCTACAAAAGTAAGATAATTGGTATAATGACACTGAAACTGCAAGCTGGTCGTACAAGTTTCATTTAAACGAATGTATTACGACAGGAGTTAATCTTAAATCCTGAATGCACGGCTTAGAATCATTAAGACACAAAAATTAACGTTTGCTTCCAATTATATTCTTTCCTATAGTCGGTCGTATTATAGAAAGAGGATATAAATTTGCAATTCAGTCGTCGATAACCTGTTTCGAGGGTGAGTTAACGCGAGATTCGACAATTTGTGAAAATGTCAGCAAAATTTGGTAGTACAATCGATTTTCAGCGAAAGACATTTAAGTATACTTTTTTGTTGAGCACCGTGCAATTTCGACGACGAACGACGGCAGGTGAAAACTGTGCCCGGAGAGGACGTAAATCAGCCCGAAAGATAAACATCGTACGTAGAGTAATGCAACATTAAGAGAGTCCCTACAGTAACTCAGGCGAGTGTCCTTCGTCGGAGGATACCCCGTGTGTGGCCGGGTAGACGATGAAATTAAAATTATCGAGCCGAGTCATGTTTTATGGTAACTGGCAATCGCAGTGATATATCGCGCTCGAATTAATGCACCGATCGAACAATGCCAAGGACAACGGATCGGAGATGCTGAAAAAGGATCGAATCGCACTAAAGAGGTCAAGCGAGTATTAAAATCGAAGGGTAGCGTATCAAGGATATGAAAGAAATGCAGGTCACGGTGCACGATAGTTATCGATGCACGGGAGTCTATCTTATTAAGGGAGAGAGCTAGAGAGAGAGAAAGAGAGAGAGAAAGGAGAAGAAATATCGATGCCTTAATCAAAGTTGTGCAGAATTACCATTGAATTACTCCAGGAATTATAATTACAAAGTAATTGAATTCATTCAAAAGGTTTGAATTGTGTAATTTGGTTACAGCGTAGCAATTTAATTACAACGTAACTGAATTAGCACAACTCTGGTCTTAATCAATAAAACCAACGCGAAGCACTGTCGTTTCAAAGACCGGCTGCCCCTCAATTTTCTAACGTGATTCGAACGTTTATGAGTTCTTCTAATAACCGTTAATTGTACGTTATTACTATAGGAATGTGCAGTCTATTGAACTCGCTCTGTTCCTTAGGATTCTTCGTAGGGATCCCGCAGGA
>CM052115.1:11844858-11867623 GCA_028454245.1 Halictus quadricinctus | reverse complement strand
CCTTCAAAGCCAACGTAGGGATCCCGCAGGATTCATTAAGGGGGGAACCTTGTGTAAATGGCCTGTTTTCCAAGGATTTCTTTTTTAAATGTAATGCGTACATTGATTTAAAATTTGCGGTATCATTTACTAACGTTATAACAAAAATATTTTTTATAAATTTTAATCTTTAATATCAGTGGAGTAATGGCGGCTTGAAAATGGCATCCAGGAAATGCGCCGTGCAACGTACACAAAAGTGATCTCAAACAAGAAAATCAAAATGGAATCGTTAGTTTATACAAATACGCATAACGTGACATTCTTCTTTTATTAAAATTTGTAAAATTGCAAACATGGCGAAGTTCTGAAAAGAAACGAATTTTCTGTTAAATTAAAAAACCTCAGCTCGTCATGTGGCCAATTATTTATAGAATATATATACCAAGTTTCTTCCATTAACTCTAAATCTTTTCTACAGGATGAATTGTGTTTGCTCTTTTTCTTAAGAATCTTCATGAGGACTTTCGCAGGAAGAATTCGCCGCGTTCGCAACAAATAAGACGACGTATACAACTTTTTCGTTTTATCAGAACCAATGAAAAATCTGTGAAATAGACACGAGGAACAGACGAGGATTAATTGCCGGCTATATATCATCTCCGAAAGACAATACGTTCAATTTGCCCCTAGAATCTTTCATAGCGCTTTCACAGGACGAAAACTCGTACGGTGTCCAACGTTATTGAAACGTTCACAAATCCGTCCGAGTTATAAATCTGCCGCGTAGGACAATGTTCCCAGGTGAATTCGCTCCGATATCAGCATCTAATTACCGCTGTACGTTGCGGGGCCTTTCTTCGGGCGGCATTATTGCCCCGTCGCGAGGGCACCGTCAAACATAAATTAGACGCGTGTGCTCGAGTATGTATCGCGCACAGTTCCGGGTGACCGAGTTGTAGTTCGTCGCTCGGTTCGCACTCGAATACGCTCACGCCCGTGATCTTTCGTAAGATCGAAACGGGGTAGGCATCCTACTCGAGAGAGCAGCTGTTATCACGAGCTTTGCCATTGTGTCCCAGCCATATGCGAACAATATTCGCGATCCAGATTCAGCCGGCGCGGCGCGGAGCGGCGTCCTGTGTTACAAGTAAACGCGAACGTGAACGTGAACGTGGCTCCGGCTGCACCTACACGTGTGCTCGGTGTGTGGAACGTGTGATGGACTTTACTCCATAAGCCCGGCCGTTAAAACCTTTTTTCCCCGGTTCTGCCCCGGGTGCAACCCTATTGTTACCGGGTCGAGTCACGAGCCTGTGCGCCGGTTCTCATTACCATCCGTATCTGCGAGGCTTTATCGCTCCGTCAGCCCAACCTAGTTCCTATTTCCCATCGTATCCCACCTATATCTATTATACGTGGCATGGATCGTGTCGCGGGTTTTCCTTAGATTCCCCGCCGTCGATCTATCGCGCGCGTTCTATCCAGAGGATCGTGGGAGAATCGACGCCACGACCGTCCGCGCAAAAGGAACGGCACACACCTCGCGACAGAACTATGCGACGTATAAGGATAATCATTTTTGTCTTTCCTCATTCCAAATTGTAAGAATGTAGCAGCGAAACGTCCGGATCTGTCACTATCGTGTTGTGACAACAAAAAATACGTGGTTCCATTTAAAGAAATGAATTTTACTTTGAAATATCCCCCACCAGCATTCGAGTTCTGGAGAAAAATTACACCATAAAATTGTTCCCTTCATACCTGACAATTTTTGTAAACAAATCTTTTTCGTAACTTCAGCGCGTCACGAGATATTTCCATTTTCAGATAATCGAAACACCCTGTACGTATCAAGAAGAAAGACCCTGTAATATTGTAATTTGTTTAATGTCAGTTACGTTGGTACAATTGGACAAGAGCGTGTTTACATTTCTTATCGAAGTTCTATGAACCCTAGCTTCGAGGAATTTAGGGAACGGTCTTCGTAGATTCGCGATAAGGTAGAGTGACTACATTACCGACAGAAAATGGTTTCACGTGCCTCAAGTTTTCGTCCTTGTATCAGAATATTTTCGAAAGAGGAAATAAAGGAAGACGAAAATTCTCGTTGGAATAGATTTTCGTTGCTCGGTTTTACACGCCCGCACGTCGACGAACGAAATTGAAATGATTTCGAAGAGTCACGCACGAGTTGGCCTATCGTGAGAGTGTCCTGGCTAGATCATTTCGCGCTTGACCGAGCACCCCGTTCCTCGAGTTTCTAGCCGGCTCGATTTTTCGACGGATTCACATCCAGCCGGAGAGGAAGCGACAGAATTTAATACGGGCTCGGCTGGGGATGACGCTCCAGAAGTAGTACACTCGATCAAGCGGAATCGTAGATGATCTTCTTAATCATGGAACGACCAAGTGGCTCGTCGAACCTGTTGAACGTCGAGAAAACTTAGTTTCTCTTGTTCCAAAAAAATTGTATAAAATTGTTTACTGTCGCTTGTGCCTCCGAACGACCGATTTTGATTCGATAGAGATATTACTGAAAATATATTGCTGGTGATCGAGTCTTAAACTTAGTGACTTATGAAAATTCCATAAAATTCTGACTGAATTGGTTCGTAGAAATCTTGAAGGCATACGTGGCAATAAATAATTCTAAACAATTTTTTTAAGCAAGGGAACTACAGTGACTTCTCGATATTTGTCAACAACACGGGTCTTGTATCGTACAGGAGACATACCTGAGCCAATGTCGCAAGAAGATGCCCATTTGGGTATCTGTTTCGTCTCCTCCGTTTCCCATTTCATCACCATGAGCACACTCCCGCGGTAGTGGGGATAATTCCGCGACGTTTGTCATCCAGGCCTTGGCGACATATACAGAGAAATCACCGTAGTGTTTTGTCGACGATTATCGTCCGATGAGTTCGAGATGCCCACACTGAGTCTTTCACGTAACGGTCCAGGGCTCAGTCGTTTCTTCGATCATGATCCATCGATCGGTGCACCTCTTTAACCCCTCTAATCGGATCGGATCGCTTTGATGAATGGATTTGAGTCGCATAACGATTCACCGTGCCGCGGACTGTATGTACGTGCCGATCGCGATCGAAGTCGATCCGAATGAGGCTTCCATAGGTAGCGGTTTCGCTGATAAATCCGAAGAGATCCAGGCCGCTCGATCGTTTCTCACGTTCCCTGACGCAACCGTGTCATCTCACGGACCTCCGTACAATTCGATGGATCTCGATAGTAATTCGTTTGGCCCGAGCTTAATTTGCCACGTGAAACTGGCTATCGTTATTTACCGGCGAACTTTACTATCTCAGAAGCTCAAAGAATTATGCGATTTTACGGAGAAGTGGAACAATTAATGCTGCAAGTAAAATCAAGTTGTAACACAATCACAAATAGATTTGCAACATAAACGAATTACACTGCTTGCACGTAGTTTCACAAATTTTCTAAATTTCCCTAATTGTTTAGCGATTCTCCGAAAACTATCCTGGTCCCTGCCCTTTAGTCGGTTGGCACTGTTACGCCTACCGAAGGGCCATGAAAGGGCGTAATTAAATTTCCCCCGACGCACACTTCGCTCGCGAAGAACTTGCTCGCAGAATATTTCTGTAACAAAGCGAGACCCACCCTAGCTCGAGAAGAATTTGACTGCGGCGAAGAGTGCAAAGGAGGGTTGGTTCCATTGTTCCCAACAAAGGCGCCACTTCGTCGATACCTTTGACTGGTTTCAAGTGACCGTTTACGCAGTACGCCGAGTCGCTCGTCGACCACGGAGATTATAAGAATCAAAAAACCAACTGTAGGTTCGAAAATGAGGTTTTTCGATTAATTCGAAAACTCTGTTGTTCGCGTTTCAGACTCGGAGTACGTAACTGGGGACAACTTCTTCGACGCGCTTGACAATGGGGTGGTTGTGTGTCGATTGGCGAGAGTCATCCAGGAGAAAGCGAGGGTGGCGATCGATGCAGGAAGGGCCAAAGGGGTGAGTAATTATTATCTCGGCGGATAAACTGTCAGCCGTTATGGGTGATAAGAGACCCGAGGTTACGAAGCTGCGTACACTGCAGCTGATCCTTGTGAAAATATATTTTTTTCACGGTATTCTACAAACATAAGAATTGCATAAAAATTTACCTCCTGTGTTCAGAATATCGAGAATTTCAAAGCGTCACAAAGTCTTATTAAATTTCCATTATCTACTGCTCAAGTAACATGAATAATGCACAGTAACGTGACCCACAGTAGAATGTCTATGCCACCAAAATTTCAAAGACGAATTGACCTAACTCTGACCTTGTATGAGCTTAGCCATTCGTCAGAAGATTAAACAAATTCGAAACGTTTTGCCGTTTCAACAGTTACAACATGCAAGGTGACCTTCAGATAACCTTGAAAAATTTGTTACTCGCGTCATCATAATCTGCAAGGAAAATGTTGATTTTATTTTATATCTTGCGTTCTGTGGTTCGACTAGTTTTATCAGCTGCTATGATCACTGTTTCTGGTTTGTAATGGTCTTGTCACCAATGAGAAATATATTCTGAACGTCTTTTAGCCGATACCTGTGATAAGAGGCCGTTGCTGGGAGAACGCAGCTAGACGGAGCTTCTTCTCGCGCGACAACATGGAGAATTTCATTCAATTCTGCCGGCGTCTGGGCGTCCACGAGAACCTCTTGTTCGAGAGCGACGATCTCGGTAAATCTTGCCAATTAATTCCAATTTCCGCGTATCGATCCTCCTCCGTTTCCATCGGTTGACCGCCATGGCTGCGTACCCGGTGAAAATCGAAATCCTGCCAATCAGAGGAACAGATGGTAATGTGTGCGATTCTTGCATTTAAAGAAGAGAATTTGTTACATTTGTATCCTGTTGATGTCAAAATATTACCAAAAACAAAGATTTTGTTCGAATTCTGATGGAGGGCCGTATCACCCTTCTGTAGGAGGTCCAAAAATGACATGATCATAATATGTACGTATTCAATCAAGAGTTTGTCTGCATTTTAAGCGGAAATTCAAATGAATTAAAATATCTCGCTTGTTTTTTATGACGGAAGAAAATTTCAGAGGAAAACATTAGTTGGTTCAGAGGGGCAAACGTTATGGCGTATGGTGTGGAATCGTTAGTGATAACAAACTGAAGGTCACATGAAGGTCATGATATTACAGGTCGTTGGATTCGTCTTGACCTCGGCTGTCGTATAACCAAGTTAATAAAAATATGTCATTCCATTTAAGAAAAACTTCGATGACCTCGAAATCTCAAAAAATATAACCTTGAACAATATTTGCCCCGTTTTCCTCTGAAATTTTGTTCCATCGCAAAAAACAAGCGAGATATTTTAGATGCTCGAGTCAGGTGAGACACCCTGTATAAAACTGGGGGTACATATTACCACCGTTGCGGGCCGAGTATGCGAATTCAAACCGTTTCCGAGGCGAGAGTAATCGCCTCGAATTAACCGTGTCTCTACCGCGAGAAGTGGAAAAAAGGAGCGAGAGGGCTCTTCGGTGCGGGCTGACCGGTTTCGAATGCCATCGAAAACAATACGATGCGGTGCGTGCGACGCGCTGCTGGAAAAAGAACGACTCCCGGTTACGTGGAAACCGAGTCGAGCCACGTGTTTTCGACGGGATTCTGTGGAGGCAGGATCTCTGGAACCGCGAGGTTGAACGTTTCAGTCCTACATCTGTTCGTCCGCCGCGCGGCGTTCAATTATTCGAAAAGAAAATATTGGTTTATGCTTAGCACAACATCGTTAACCTTCTCACCTCTAACGCCGACTTCGCTTCGCCACGAAACGGTACTAGCATCATCTATAATTCTGGATTAACGTTAGTACTATCACGCGAGCTAAAGCATTTCGAATTTATTGTTTCTCACGACCGAGTAATTTGATTTGCTCGCGCATAATCGAACTTTTATTGCACATGATTGGATTGCAGATCTTATCGCATTTGTAACAAGAATGGCGAAATTAAAGATAGTGCGAAGACTTGAGAAATTCTGTGTCTTCTGATTGACGAAAATTTTTATTGTGCATGAAAATCGAGAGGAAACACAAAGAACATTGTTGGTTCTTGATTTTGCCTGTAGCTCGAAGCTGATAATGTTTTTATTGCTCCGATGCGCAACTTTAGCGTCCTATATAGCGCGCAACCGTTGTTCGACCGACGTGCGCCATAGCGAGAAGGTTAAAGACGACGATATTTGAATTTAGATCGGCCGTGAGACATTTTTCGAATACTTTACAATTCCGTTCTACTGTAGGATGCAGAAAAATCGTTGTAGTATGAGAAGACCGTAACCAGGTGGTTCCCATAAAGAAGCCGCAGAGCTGTGCGTTACTGTTTAATACGTATAATACGCTGTAATGTACAATTATTTAATAGTACGATACCTATAATTGGCAGTTCTCCATGGACAACCACGGAACGTCGTGCTGTGCCTATTGGAGGTGGCTCGATTGGCTTCGATCTATTCCGTGGAGCCACCGGGTCTCGTGCAGCTCGAGAGGGAAATTGCCGCGGAACAAGAGAGGGATCTTCACTGTTTGTCCGATAGCGGTATATCTCACAGCAGCCTCGTCTCTTGGCAATTCCAATCGCCGTCCCCGACCGCGACGCCTCGACCACCAGCCGAGAAGATAAAACACAGCAGGTAGAACCAATGATACTGCTATCGCTTCTTGAACGGTTCGCTTTTCTCGTCACCGACGTCCACCAGTCAAAACGATTGATGGTTCATCGCTATTCTGTCCGTCGTCTATCGAATCACTCTCTAATCAGAGTTCCATCCAGTCTTCGGTCACCTCCTCGACGCGGCTGAAAAAGAACGGTACATGGCCCGGTTAATTATCTCAATAGGTTTCCGTTATCCGAATCACTATCACACGTTTTCTATTACACTGTCCAACAAAATTAAACTTTTTTCGAGTTTTGCAATACCTGTTGGGTGATTCTTATACACTTTGTCATCCTAAAACCGAATCTGAAAGTAGAATTGCTCCATCACGCAACGTTTTCGAAAAATTTTGGTTTTTGTAAAAATGCCCGATTTTGATACGAAACGACGTGTTACGCAAAAACTAAACACGCGAGAAAGTTCAAATTTGCGTCAAGAGATAGAGGGGACTCTCCTCTACATATTCATATAGTCAATTATATTTTTATGTACTTTCTAATAGTTGTAAATGGTTGTTAAAGTTTGAAAATGTGCCGACGCGGGTACTTTGTACGCTCTATTTTTGTATTTATGTGAAAAATCCTTTATCTAGCAGGAATTTACTATACAGGAATGCATTCTACAGACATTTCTGGTAAAGAAACCATTCACGAAAAGTATTTGGTTCCCTTAATGTACGAGAAGGATCAGAAAATGTTAATTGACAGCGTGTGCGCGACGCGTTCGCGCCAGACGGCCATTGCAGCCTTTTCGCGACTCGCCAGGGCCGCCGCTATTCGTAGTCGACGTTGGAGCAATTCTACTTTCAGATTCGGTTTTAGGATGACAAAGTGTATAAGAATCACCCAACACGTATTGCAAAATTTTTTTGGTGTTGGACAGTGTTATTGAAGGCTTCCGGGTGCAAGTTGTGCACGCTATGATTTTGTGCATGACACTTTTCCTTCTAAACCGAGAGAGCAAACCTGCAGCTGTATCGATCCTGTGCCTTTTGCTTTTCCCACTTTGTTAGTTCACGAGGAACTCAACGGATCAAGCATTTGAATTTTGCCTAACTTTTGAAGAGAGACTGCATTCAAGAGGGTCTTCTTGAAACTGAAGATCGGCACTTTAAGCCACCAGAAGCGGGAAGGAAGTATAATTGAAACTAATGTTGGGATCGATTGAATAAAACATTCACCTAATATGATCAATTACATTTTTATGGTTTTTCCGCGGTGCTATCGGAATAATGACCTACGACCCGATGAAACACGATACGAGAAGGTAGCGCGTTGTCAGATTCAACGAGTCTCTCTCGGTTTGTTGAAAAAGGATTCGCCTAATGGGCAAATCTGCGAGGCGTTACATTCTAAGAAAGACAGCATACACACTTACCTCAACCGTAACGCAATGCCGTAGGAGTGGCGGTGTTTCATGGCGTGTAAAGCTTACGGTATTTACGGCAAACCCGTGGCAGATACGCCGCGCCGCGCCGCCCCGACGCGGTACGGTGTAATTATGATAAGCAACAGAAAGCGCGCGAGGCAGTCTCTGTTAACTACCGTTGTCGCAAAAACCGTTCCGAGATGCTTTTTAACGAAGAATCACAGCGGATTACTGTATCGTGTTACTGGCGCGTGCGCCGGAACCTTTAATCATTACAGTGAAATCAAAAGCCTTCCGAGTATTTTCATCTCGCCGAGCTGTGGGTGGTAATTGTACAGAAGAGTTACGATCGAAACAAACAATTACAAGAAAATTCTGTTCGAACTTGTTTCTTTGTGATCTTAGGAACTACTAGAACTATGGAACCAGTCAAAATGATTGGTTCCTAACTTTTTCTTTCACAATTACTGATATTATAAAGATGTTTTCATCGAAATTTTTTGAATGAACTTTTTCATTGAAGCACAGAATAAATATGGTATTATAGGTTTGAATAGATGTAGTCTTGTCTTTATTACAAAGTAATATTCATCAGTTGTATTTGTTACTCGGTAGTTCTACTGTTAACACGAGTTCCCATCGAACGGATTAGAATCTGTGTAGAACGTTTATGTGAGAACGGTTGCAGTCACGATTCTTCCGAATTAAGTTCGTCTCGCGTTGTGTTCCGTAGCTCAGCGTCGGAGGTGACCTCGCCAGCGACAAGATGGCTGGACACAACGACGGGCACCACCCACGAACCCGAAATGCGACGGTCCGTCAGCGATAATGGGCCACAGGGTAGCGACGGTGTGCCCAGCGACACCACGGAAGACGATTGGTCGCGTGGAAGCGCGGAAGATCCGGACGAGGTTCCATCACCGTCGAGTTCACCTTTGCCCTCGCCAGCTGAGCCGCCGGAACACACCGGGCCCATAACGGAACTCGATCGCAAGGTAAAACAGCTTCTAGCAGACACCAATCTGTCTATCAAACTGCTCCTCGTAATCATTCATTATATCGCGTGCGAAGCGTTTTTCTTTCAGAATTTAGAAATACTAACGATTCGTTCGAACACTCGACGCTTGACCCCTCGCTTTGTAAAGCATTCTATTGATTTAGTCCGTTCGTTTGAAAGAGGAGATCTGGGATACGGCCGTAATTGGATCGCAGGATAGTCATAATAGCTGGCCAGTTATTCTAAAGAACGACCGTACAATAATTTTCCCAATGCGCACAGAAACTTTAATATTATCGTGACAAGTTGAAGTCACTTGCAACAGTCGTTCCCAGGTAGCGGAACAATTTATAATGTTTGCAAACGAGTGTACAACGTGGTGAAAGAGAAATACATATTCATAAGATTCTACTTGCACCAGTGTTCAAAGCGAGCCGGATCTGATATTATAAAACAAGCGGTCGATTTCTTAATTGCATATTTTTAAATGGAACTATTTCCGGTATAAACGGTGATTTAAAGATTCTCACCGTAATTTCGCTCGCATGCGGCAGAGATTACTGAAACGGTATAGAAACAAGACTCCAGGCACGCATCGCGTTCACCTATGAATGGCGTGTGCAAGGAAGAGAGGAAGAATGGAACAATGGAAGTAAACGGCTCCCTTTAAGCTTTTTCACGTATGCGTTTGCACGCTCGTAGATTCTCGCGTGTCGAATTCCTGCGTACGCAAAACCGGTCGTTACGCGGCACCGCATCTTCGACGGCCGATCGTTCTTCGTCCATCAGACTGTCCCGCTGTCAACGTAAAAATACATCGTGTTCTACTCTTTGTTTTAGGTGAGGAGAGCCACAGAGGCTGTGCAGAGACTCTGCCAATGTCCCTCCGAGAAGTGCTCGAAGCTGAAGGTGCGCAAAGTTGGCGAAGGTCGATACCATATCGCGGGACGAAACGTCTTCATTAGGGTCGGTAACAATTTTCATCGATACAATCTATTTGTCAAACTTGCGAGGACGTAACACCGGGGACCAAAAGTAACAGTTATTCGAAAATTTTCTACGATAAAAATCATAAGTCGTCGTAAGCTTTTGGTGACAAATAACAGTTATTTAAAAAATTGGATACTCCTCTGTTATCGATGAAGCAAAACTGTTTCGATTGCTCAAAGCAGAGAGATAACAAAATACTTGTTGTTATGGTTATAACTAGACTGCGGATCTTTATGCAAAATCAAAAATATTTCCACTGATTGCAAGACCCAGGAGCGAAATAAAAATTTCTTTCTGCTTTTAATTATTTGATTAAGCTGGAACCAATACGTTGGAGCTCTTAAATCTTTTTAATATGTCCACTGCTTTAAATTGTGCTCACCCATTTTTGTCATAAATGCATAAAATCCGCAGTCTAGTTATGACAGTTATGGTCCCTGTGTGGCACACAACCAGCTATAAGCGTTCGATCACTTTCGGATTTATCAATTTACTGTCCACCATAGTTATAATATGAATTTTCACGATTTCTCATTTCTATCTATGTGACTTATTCACCTTTGTTGTTATTAATTAATTCGGTCTTCCTCGAGTTTCATATTTGAGAAAAGTCTAATGCGTTACCTACCGGCGATCATTCGCCACCTTTTAACCTTTAAAGGGTCGCGGTGCGAAAACTTGTGAATTGTGCGTAAAGATTAAAGATTTATAATTCACGATTAACAATGCACTCTGTTGCATCGGGATGCTGAATGAGTAGGAGCTGCTAATGACCCAGGCTACGTATGTTCGCAGTTGCTGAAGGGTAGACACATGATGGTCAGAGTGGGCGGTGGTTGGGACACCTTGGAGCATTTCTTGGCGAGGCATGACCCCTGTCAGGTGAGGACCCTCAACCGCGAGAGCACGCCGCCTTCACCCCTCGGCAACAAGCACACCAACTTTCTTCCAATTCGCGCCAAGTATCGCAGCCCCCCGGCGGAATTCGTCTCGGCCCGCTAGCCTAAAAGCACAGTGCCTGTTACAAAGTCCACGCTACTTCACACGTTCATGCTGCTGTTAGTCTGTTACGTGCAAGTAGAGTACACACGACTGGTCGACAGGGTGGCGTTACGAGGCGCGGCGCGGTTTCGTTTTGTTTGTGTGCGCGAAAGGTGACTGAACCGTGGCGAGTTTTTAGGGGAACCACGCTGATAGAGGATACTGACGCTGGGGTTGGAACGGCCACGATCGATAACCGAATCAGATTCCGCATGCCCAGCCTGTTTCCTTCTTTCCAACCGCTGTCGGGTGCGTTGACGATGTTGAGGGATTCGAGGGCTCTTTATCCGCCTATCAGCGACAGTTCCAATAACGCGTGTTCCGTTCTCGCGTCACGCTATGCTATCTCACGATTACACGTCTTCTATTCTATTTGCGGATTAAACACACGTTTGTACCAAGTGCACCTATCTCTTAGATGCATAAGTTATACAGGGGGACGGCACTATTTTTTCTTACATGTCATGTAACTACGGCTAGGGAGCACTAATTATTGTATAACGTACGTCCTTGCAAGCGTGTTAATATGCCATCTTCTTGCGCGAAGACTCGAGAGCCGAAATACTAAATTTTCCGCGCTCGAGTGTGTTTACCCTCTTACTCTACTCTATCTCTCTCCATTATCGATTAATCTCGACGAATGTACGTGCATTTACATTTAATCGTTTCCATTGTATACTATCGAGGCATGCGTTGCGTTTGTACAGGATGCACAGGGGTGGGGCAGATAAGTGGCACCACTTGGCTACCACGGAAAATTGCTTCTAGCGAATATCGTCTGAAGAGTGTAATGAAGCGATGAAATTGTTTCTCCTAGTTTGCGCATTTCGCAAGTTACGTCTGGACGTCTTCGGTATTTTAAACGCAGAGTTAGAAAACTGAAGGTGAACTGCAGATCTTGAAGGGTTCTTGTCGCTATACCCGCGCGTACAAACGCGACCTGCGTATTTATTTGTACTTCTACCGTTAATTATTTCGCGTGATACAAGTACAAGACTATTTCCTTTTTTGTACGATATTCACACGCTTCGTCGCTTAAACGTTTAACCCTTTTGATGCTTTGAGCGTTTAGGGACGCAATCGACGCGACTTGTTCGGCGATCGTGGATCCATACTAGGTGCGATTCACTATACCTATATAGCGTACGACCCGTAAACACAGCGAGCGTGCCGCGTTATTCGTTAAACGCTCAAATCTCTATATAGCACCGAAAGGGTTAAGTGTCATGCATTCCACGAATGACAGGCATATTGACGCTTGATTTGGAAATTGTCTAACAGAAATAGACAAGAGGGCAATGCACCTGGTTAGAGGTAGCTTTACGACCGCAATGACCAAAGTTCGCAAAACGGTATGTTGAAACGACGCCAGTGACAGCTGATCGGAATGTCGTTCACTGTGAAGATAACGATCCATCGTTTAACTACTCCCATCTTGTAAAAATCGTTGGATCGAACTCTATTGGCTGCTAAAGGCCACATTTTGACAAGGTAGAAAACGGTTCTGTGATGAAAGAACGTTAGCTTCAACGATTTTCTCACAGACTCTGTTCAAGGTACACATTTGATATCTTAAGGACGACTTGCGCTAGAAAGTTAATTTTCTACGATTCAAAGTAATTGTAAATGTTTGGGTATTTTTGTGTAATTTCCTTGAACGATGCATTCACGCTAATAGAACGCAACACGAAGATGGTAAAAGCTTGCGGGCCTTCAGCAATCAATTGACTTACTTCCAACCTCGAGATACTTCGAACTTAATTCACGCGTATATGATTAGAAGTGCAATTAAGACTCGGGCAACGCCAGCCTAGGTCAAGAGCTTGTCCCCTTAACGCTACAGGAAATTGTACTTTTCCACGAATGATTCCGTCTCGTAAAACTACGATATAAGGTTCAGACGAGTCTCTCGAGATTGCGTAACGCAATTTTTTTTTCCCTGAGACGTTAAAATATCCTCGCGTAACTCGTACTTGGTCATTGCTGCAGCCTGCGAAGGCGTATATCGTAGTGCACTTAAATATTTCTAGGCACATAGATCGTAAATTATAAGAAATGGCAGGGTCGGTCACAGTATACACTTCTCCGTTGTAAATACACGTTTGTTTATCGTTTTGCGGACGAATTAAATCAACAACTGCCAAAATTATTGTTACAGAATGTTACGGAACGGACGCGAAAGAGAAAAACGGTTTTGTTTTTTTATCATTGTAAACTCTCGTAATTATACTTTCTGTTCGCAGGATAATATCGAAGCGGTACCAATTTTTCTTACATGTTGCAACGGCGTCATATCCGCCGACCCTGAAATTAATTATCACAGTTTGGCACGTTAATCGACCAGTACTCAAATCGGCTAACTCTCGTAAAATGCTTCACGATGACTGCCATAATACATACATATATATTTATATAGACATATACATATATATATATATACATATATATGTTTTGTACTTTTATAATAAACACGTAGGCTAAGGGTTTCACGAAGAACGTTATCGTCGAAATTACATTACGCGATGTGTTTGTTGGGTTCACAGAAATGCAAGGGCACAGGAATGTGCAAAGGAATACCAAAGCAAAGAAATGCGCGACGAGTATTGTCGGCACGTTGAGGCTATTGTCGTTCGAGGATTTTTTTGTTAGACTCTTTCCTATTCCCTTCAATTGACCATATTGTATCGTAGGATTCTTTGTTTCGTGCGTTATTGTTGGACGCGTGACACGTAATCCATTCTGTGTTTGTAATTTCGTTTCGCATTTTTGGGGCGCAGAGACTGTATTTATTTTATAAATGGTGAACAACAACTTGTGAACCGCGACGCAACGAGACTTTGTTCAGTGCGCTTCATGTAAAATCATTTCTACTACACACGGATGAAGCGATTCCGCCATATTATATTATTATAAACGCGTTATTTGGTAAGTCTGTCTATATGATTAAGATTAAGTTGTTTTGTACCTGCTTGCTTCCACGCAGAGTATTGAAAATGTTCTTTTGATTCCATCTTTTCGCGTGAAACGAATATTTTTTTTCGTTTGGAAATCAATCTTTCTCATTAGACCGCCGTCGTGTGACGTATTCCAGAGGGAATTATGCAATTCTGACGAAACAATGATTTATTTGCATAATTTTCGGATACTCGGGATTCATTCGGATTGTGAATGCTACGCCGCACGACGGCCATTGTCAAATATGTTTTTCCATGATTTGTGATACATATAATCGTATTACATATATACTATTTTCAATTCTTGCTGCACGTTAGCAATCAAAACATGCTTTTTGTAAAGTCAACGTCATAATCGTTTCATATATTCCACGTAACGTGTACGATTAATAACGTTAGGTTTATGTAAGTACGATGCAATTGTGTTAATTGTTATATTTTGTTGAACAATAAAATATTTAATTACGGACTCGCTCGATCACAAGGTGACGGAAACTCGAAGACGAAGCTGTTGAAACGAGTCGATTTAATAAGTAACAAATATATTTTTATTTGTTTCTTTGTGGTGCATATGTTATTATAAAAGTAACTTAAATTTGGTAAACATCACTGTTGTCGTAATTATCAGTCTGGCGTACGTAAAACCTATAGTTTAAGTAATATAAGAAAAAATTACAGCGCCTTGGAAACTTTGGATAATTTAATATGTCATTTCAGTAGTCAAGTATCAAATAATTAAGATAATAATACTCGTTACGTTATGGAGATAGAAGATGCGCGTTACAATATTTGTTTTATTTCTTCTTGCTTTTCCCTAGCGTTAGCGTATGATGCTGAGGTTGCTGAGCGAACTGCATCTTTCGTCTATTTAATTCGAGAATGTCGTCCTCGAGTTTCTTCCTGCTTTCCTCCACCTTTTTCTTTTCCTCTGTGTGATCCTTTTTCAGTTTGTCGAATTTAACATGTAGCTAGATGGTGCACATTAAAACAAAATTATCGCTCTGCAGACAATATACTGAAATATTAAAGGTGAATAAAAAAAAAAGGTAAATTTATACCTCTTTCTCTGCTTCCTTCAATTCAGCCTCCGTTTCTTTTACTCTCACTACGAACATTTGTCTCATTTCATCCTCCTTCTGCTGAAGCTCTTGCAAGTGGAGAGTTCTCTTCGCTTCGCATGTCTGTTGGAAACTAACTGGTTTGTTCTCGCTGTCCACGTCACTGAAGCCCATCTAGAAATTCAAATGAAAAATTCAAGGGTTTTGTTTAAATACATATATAAAAAAGTTGCTACTTCATACGATTACCTGTTCCAGTTGTCTTTTACGATAAAGCTCATAATGACGACAATGCGTTTTCTCCCTCATATCTTCCATGTTCGTCCGTATTAACATCTCACGCAATTTGACGAAATCGCAATGGGATTCATTTTCCACTATAATAAGAAAGGACCAGTTTAGTTAAATACTTTAAAAGATTCATTAATGACAGTATGATACTCTACCTTGCACTGTACCCCATGGGTATTGCCTGGAACGCATCATTTTATTTCCGACTCGTACAAAATCGGTACTACCAACTACTGCAAAGGGTACATGAGCATTCATACTAGTATTCACTTCTGCTACGCTTTCATCGTCAGTGGGGAACTGATAAATATGGACTCCATTGTTTTGCAATTCGGATATGATTTTGCTCTTAAACTTTTGCAATTCGGTCTTGGAGATTGTGTCTGCTTTAGCAATGATTGGAATGATATTTACTTTTGTGTCAAGCTTCTTCATACATACAAGGTCAATGGATTTTAATCTGCAATGAAATGTGGAACGTACAGTTAAATAACAAAAATATGATACTTATATTGAGTAAAATATATTTTTATGTGTATACATACCCATGGCCAGTAGGACAAATAAAGTATAGACAAACGTGAATGCGACTATCGTGGTAAGTTGCCAGGCAACGTTTAATTTTCAGTTCTTCTTGCAAATAGGCCTCGAACTGAGCATCTATGTAATCAACAACCGCCTTAAAGCTATCTTCCTTATTAATTTGATCACCATATCCAACAGTGTCAACGATAGTTAACTTCAGTCTAACATTGCTCTCCTGTAACTCGTACGTGTGCGCCTTGAGCTTCACAGACGGAAGATTGTGGGGGCTTGGAGTAGACTCGAAACTCGTATTAAAGAGCGAATCCATAAGTGTAGATTTCCCCAGACCAGTCTCACCTATTATAATAATGCTGGTTAGTATAAGTTTTCACAAAAATGTGTAATACCTTGATTCAAGTCAGATATGCTTCGTACCAATGCAGAGGATATTAAAAACAAATCCATTTTGCACAGACTTATTAACCAACTGGTCCGGAAGACTGTCGAATCCAACATGGCCAGACAACTTCAAATTACGTATGTTAGATTCCAACTGAAAGCACGATTTAGCCATAAGTGTTAAGTGACATAAGCTAACCGGAAATTAGCAGTACTATCTTTAAATGGAGCGAGAACGCTTCATCAAGTGTACTGTTGTTGTGACAGACGACAACCAACGCCCTACGGACTCTAAACATTACGTATGTATATGTCGACAGCAGTTCAAGCTTACATTTGTATACAAAGAGTGACACTCGAACAACAGTTTCGAGTAGCAATGGTGATCAGAAGAAACGTAAATAAACCTAAAATTGCAAAAAAATGACACCTACCTTGACACGCTCAACTTCTACCGACGCCATTTTTGCTACTAGCGACGCCTGCGTACACTCATACTGCGGTTCTCAGAAAGAAATAAAGTCTGCTTACACACGTATAACGTAATCCAGTAATTATGTTATTCGTATCAATTACAGACGAATTGAAAACGAATTACTATAGTATATTAATGTTTAATTGTTTTGTCATACTTTGTGATGATTGCACACATAAATAAAGTTGAATTTATATACTTCGTATGGAAAGAAATGGAGCAGTGCAAAGTTCATTCATGTTCAATCATTCGATGAAATTATTGTAATGAATCAATAGTATACTACATTACTATCGATTGTGTCCATGTACGAGCAGCGAGCTGTACTATGTATATATATACATACCTATATGTATATGAAACCCTTCTCGAATCGCTCTGCGAATTTGATCATCATATGAATATTTAAATTTTCATTTATAAATTACTATATTATTCATGTTCGTATTTCGAATATAATTATTTATCATTAACAAATATTGTCGTGTTACTCAAATATTTATTTCCGTAGTTTAAGCTTCTAATTATCGCAGATGGTATATATAAATAACGATACTAAAAGACTGTAGGAATATATATAATATGTAGTTGTACACATGGGTTAATATATAAAACAAATGTATGTATAAATATGTTCATGTCCAGGAATCAATGAAAATTGTATTTCCAAAGTCTATAAACGTGTTCTTCCGTATTGCCCATCTTTACTATAATAATGTTTTATTAGAGACAATTGTAACTTGAACGCTAATGTGGAAAAATATAAAATTGTAATATGAATCATGACAAGGAAATAAAAGTCGTAGTGTACGACGATTCTGGCAAGCGCTTTCTCTACCATAGCATTCATTTCGCTATTCTCGATTCTCGAGGATTGTAGATAAGTCACATTCATTCACATGCAAACATTTCCTATGCTTTCCAATACTAATATACATATTTCAGTAAATAGTTTCTCAGCTAACCGTTGTCCATGAGAAGAGGACGCTCTAAACAGTTCCTTTTCAGGTCGGTACTGCAGACAACTATGGGTTACGGAAGTCCATCCTGTAAGACATAAGATATTATGTCTATTTTTGTATCTCCTCTGTGGCTATAATTCTATTTATTGGAAACAATCGAATTGATTTTCGTATTTCATTTCCCGAAATTTTCCAAAATATTATAAAGTCCCAGTTATTTTATTTTTCGTTTACTAATTTATTCAAATCAGTCACGACGACAATTCAATTATATTTCTGTTCTATTCAATTTCTGTACAAAAATTTAATTTTATACATGCTAGTGCAATTTATTAGTTAAATATACTTACACTGTCCAACACTAAAACTCATTGTCAGGGTAATGAATGAAAAAACGATGTTCGCAAAATCAGCCTTGGCAAGGTCTTCTTTTCAGAGATCCAAAATAAGCTATTTTTTAAATGTTTTGAAGGATGAAAGCCAAATCTTAAAGAAATTTTCCAAAAAATGAAGTGATTAAAACATATTAATTTTTAATATTCCGATTAAGAGTAACCATTTTGAATGACTAATATTTTGTTGGTTATTGCCAAAATAATTTCAGTCCTTCATTATAGTTATTCATAACCAAAACTTGTTGACCAAACGTATTAACCGTTATACCATAGTTTTTGAATTTTGTCTTATAACCATTACGATGTACGAAGTTCCTTTTGTTGATTACGTCGATTCGATTCATAAATCGCGCCCACCCCCCGCCACGGTTGCGCGCGCAGCCGCGGTCAGGTACTTAGGGGCTCAGTTGGTGTTGGGACTGCGAGCGCGTCGCTAGGGTGTTTCATGCTGACGTGCTGGCAGACCGCTCATAACAGTGTCTACTTTCTAACATGGCAGATCAATTTGTGTTGTATTATCATGTGACGGGGAAAAGCTCTCGTGCATAAGACGATCTTCGTGTAAACTATCGTAGATTCTCCTCGCGGGGTAAACGTGTTGCCAGCGTACGAGTACCGTCGCGATGGCGGACATGAAGAGTCCACCGTTCAGTGACATTAAACGGCCCGAGGAGGTGGTGGCGATGGCGATGAACGACAGCCTGAAATTCGCCGTGCTGATCGGGCTGATCGAAGTCGGACAGGTGTCGAATCGGGAGGTTGTCAACACCGTGCTTCACCTGGTGAGCAACCCTAAACATTTGTGGACACGATCGCAGAGCCGGTCGTGCGTTTCACGGGCATTCCCGCCGATTTCGGTGCATCGGCCTAAATCTGTCAATTTGAACTGTCAAACCTCCGTCGGTCCACGCGTTCTCGACACCACCGACGATTAGCGGTTTATTTATCGGTTATCGAATGGGATACTGTACGAGCGTGCCGAGTACGAGTCGGATCTCTAACGTTTACCATTGTTTCCCGCACGATTCTAGTCAACTTTAACCGCTAAACTCGTCCCGACCACATCGCGACACGTTTTACGTATACGCGGCCTCGTCCTTGCACGGGTTCCCCCCCTCCACTTCCCCTTACGCCACGAACGATTTTCAACACACGTCAACCAGCTCTAACGCGTTTATAGCTAATAACGTGTACACTCCGTTTTTATGACTGGTCGCCTACTTTGCCATTAATACTTCGTCAGTATGCACGGATTCGCTCCGAAAAAGAATTCCCCCGTTTGTTCGGAGTTTTGCACGGTGCGGTGTGTCAATACCGATCGGTTTCAGTGAAAGTAATGTTGCTCTCTCAGACAGCCTCGTTTCTTGTTTTATTAATCGCCGACTCAGAATTGGAAAGCTCTCCAACCAGTGGATATTTCTAATTGAATAACTGAAGCAACATTTTGTAGAACGCGTGTTCGTAAAACTGATATTAATATCCGATAAATCGAATTCAGGGAAATGGGAATTTATTTAATTTCATGGATTCGTAGGGTGTTTTACTGAGACTATAGCGATAGAAAATTATGCATCTAGGAACATGTAGCTGCTTTTTTTTTTTTGGAAATGAGACCGACGGTATAATCTTGATTATGATAGCTGTCCACCATACTACAGACACTCTAAGTTCATAACATGTGGTGAGCACAAGTGGTGTGGACAATTATTATGACTATGCTATGCACGTCGAGTATCTTTGAAAAAGCGGGCTATAGCACATTCTTTACACAGTCACACGTTCGTTTTGTTTTTATTATTGAAACATCAACGTCGATGTGAACTCTACACTGGTATAGATCTATATTGTACTATAATTAAACTGCGAATATTATATTTAAATGAATATTTTTGACGCATGCAAATATATTTAATTTATATTGGCTTAGTCGAATGTTCATTTCGGTGGCCTTCAGATATGGAAAAATCTCCAGTTTAACTGAAATAGTAGGTCGACATTATATTTTTATTTGTGCGGGTCTATATTATATATTTGTCAATTTTATATGGACTGTTATTATAGTATCAATACAAAACACAAATAAAACACTAGTACAGTGAAGTAAAGCTCTGTCGTAAATTTACAACTAACAATTATAGTGTATATTGACGATTTCTACCTGAGAGTAATAACACATTTTACTATGTTACTTAGTGTTATGATATAAATGTTATTCACAAGTTCAAATGCATACTTTATTCGTCATTTAGTTGCCATTCTCTGAACTATGTTAATATGCTTGAAAATACTTCCACTCTTTTTCTTAAAAAAGAAAATAGCTACGACGCCTGTATGTTAGAAAAACACCGACACAGTGTTCGCATAAACGTGGAATCAAAGTACATGTTGGGGAAACGAATGCCTCACTACTATTGCACTGCATCCCAGCGTCACTAACAATAATAACTCGAATTCTCCGCAGAATTGCTCCATTTGCCGAATCCCGATTCTCATTTCGCGTATTACACGTCTGATTGTGCGTAATATTCGACGGCAATCGTGTTACGTTACAAACTGCGATAGTAAATGTTACACAGCCGCGTATGTGATTACACAGTGAAATTAACGTTCAACGTTTGCTCAATGATTTCATCATTATCCGCATACATCGCGAGGAAAGAAATCCTCGCAGTCTTGTTTGCAGATTGTTTTTTTTTTTTTTGGAGCATCGTCGTGTTTTATTAATTAATCGGTCTCTCCCGAGGACTCGTCCGAGAATGGCGCAGCAGCCACGTTGTATAATCGTATGAAAAATATGCAAATGTCCGGGGCCGAGAGTTTACGGTCATGCTTTTATAGTATAGCATTCAATCATGCGTTTAGCACGGTGTGTTCGGCGCCGGAGAAACGCTATTCACGCGACGACGTATCTCGTTTCCGATATTGTTCCTATTTCTCCGGGGATTATTATCAACGGGATAGGTGGCCGCCGGACGCCACGTAGGAGAACACGCTTATCAACGTTCTTACGTAAACGGTTCCCGCGTGGGAAGGTCGTTAAGAGGCCGTGCACACCTAACGAGCCAAAAAGTCTGTCTGCTTTTCACAATTTCGCTCGACGAGAGCGTGTCTTCGCCAATACTTAACCGTCGATCGATCGAAAGAGCACACTCGAATATGCAATTGCTGTCTTCGGCGATCGCTGCTCCGTTCCTTGTTCTTCGAGATGTCCCGAACGAGTATCGAAACACCCGGAGACACTCCACCATTCGACTTAAGCTACTCTCGATTTCATGCAGAAAACTCATCCAATGGCAGAAAAATGCTCAGATTCCACGGCACGCGCACCGTCAATTTTTGGCCTACTTCTAACGCTTATGTTACCAAATATCTGCATAATCTCGGCAGCTGCCAGATCGAACCTTCCTCTTTCGAATGAGCCCTTTACCAGCGACAAAATATTCTTACATAGGGACGAAAACTTGAGGCACGTGAAAGCATTTTTTGACGGTAATGTAGTCACTCTACCTTATCGCCAATCTACGAAGACCGTGTCCTTAACCCCCCCTCCCTCTCCTGTCTTTTTTCCCCAATTTGATCCGATGTTAACATTTCGATTCTCGTCACAATGATGCGTACAATATGTTCTACAAACAGAATTCTTTTTTTTCTATAAATTTGATCGACAGTGTTCAGCATGATTTATAATTCTCCCTTCTGAAAAATATACATAATAAAATGTATATAGTATCAGATGTTCCAGGAAAATGGAAGGTTTTCATGAAATTGATATTTGAATCCCGATGTGACGCGACCGACGTAAAACAATGAAAAATTGTTCGAGGCACGGGCAAAGTTCGAAAATTTGAAAAGTTTGAAGCGGGCATCCGAGTATGCGAATATAAAGATAGGGATTGAAGTACCTTCGAGGTATAAGGGTCGGCGTGGCAGTGCGATGGTTATACTCAACTCTGAGAATGAAGTATCGAACCAAGTGCACTTGTTCATACATAAGCGGTCTTTTCTTTTTTACAGAGGATCGTTGGCGTCAGAGTCACACAGGGAGCCTCAGCAGTCGCTGTAGTCTCATGTCGGTTGCATTATGCATCGACATTTGCTTCAACTGGTTGGAACTCGACATTAACATAACTTCGTCATTTTGAGGAATCTTAATGCTGCGTATTGCACAACGATCTCAAAGAGACACCTCGATGACCTTCTCCCCCTTTTATGCGTATACTGTGATATACTTCCCCTGAAGAAATGTACGAACAAAATTCTGAACAATTTGCTCGTTCATTGAAAGCAGAAGGCATTGCGCGTTTATTAAAGTAATTGAATGGAATAGCTGAGGAAGTGTCAAGAAAACGTCAACCCCTTGCGCTATGATTTATTTTATGGTTATAGCGAATCTCTTTGTCGTTCGTTATATCCTCGAAATTGGTACCTTATACAGGGTGTCCCAAAAATGTTTCCTCGAAAAAGATGATTCGTGTACCTACGTGTACCTACTCGAACTTTCTGAAAAAACTTCGAAAGCCATAAAGTCTTCGAGCAAATATCGATGCTTTCCACCCAGAAACTGGCTACGTGCTACACTTACATAACCTCGTCGTAACGATTCTCGAAATGTTGTTACCGGGGGGGGGGG
>CM052115.1:11832326-11844758 GCA_028454245.1 Halictus quadricinctus | reverse complement strand
AATTGCGAAAGTTCCTTGGACGTACAGGAAGGGTCGAAAAAATTTCGCGAGAAACGTACGTGTCCGAGGTCCGAGCAATATCATTTCGAGGCGTTTCCCGCCGCGTGATCTATTTATACGTGGCTGTTAGAGCGTCCATCGATCACGTCCTTTTGAAATGCTTTTTCCGCGGGTAACGACCGACGAATCTCGTTAAGATTTCACTGAAATTGGCCTGAAAGCTCGGACGAGCCGGCGAACGAACGGACGTGGGCAAACGCGGCTTGTTCTCGAACTCCGGAAGACAAATACGTAGCACGTGGCAACGATTAATGTCGGCCGTCACGGTTGCACCGGGTTACCAACGCTCGTTCCCGCTTTTTCGATCCGATCCGATCCGATCCGGTCCGGTCCATGAATCGCCGATACCGATTGCCGCTGTTTTCTATTGATCTTTCAGTCCCTTCGAACCGCGTACCCCCGATCACGACACACACACGGACGCCACAGTGGTCGATAAGTACGAAAACTGGGACAAAAATAACAAAAAAAGAAAACATAATTGTTTTAGGACTTTATCCATTAAGATCTAATACGCGTGCCTGATAAGCTTTTCTCCTCGATTGCATTGTATTCATAACTAAGAAAGTTCAAATGGTTAAAATTATTTGAATTTTAACAATCGCATTTCTCTTCTGCCGAACTGGATGTGCTCCAAATTGTTTAAGAAACAGAAAATATGGCTTTCTCTGAATAGTAAAAAAATTATTTATTATACCCTAGCTGTGTTATGTTTGCATTCCTTGGCATCCGAGGTCTCTCGAGCTTCGCGGTACCTCCACTCGCTGTAGTGGGGATAATCTCGCGACGTTTATCGTCCAGGCGTTGGCGACATATACAGAGAAATCGCTGTACATACATCTGCGAAGATTAACAGGTGTGTTCAATTCTATTGTAAGGCGAATGAGTTAAATTTTCGAGTGGTACTAATTTTTGCCCCAATTTTTCGAAAAATTTATCACTGTAGCGTCGCTTCATAGCGTTCGCTCGGCTCTCTTTGACCCTGAATTGGACATTTCGGCAAACACGCCTAATTTTCTGCTATGTTGCTCGCGGCAGCCGGGACTGCGAGGAGAAATATTAGGTGACTGCGAGTGTTCCCGAGGGTTTGAGTAATCGAACGTAATAATCGCAGGCGGCAGATGTTGTACGGCCCTGTACCAATGTGCTCGAGAAGGATCCTGGTCTCCGAGGAACGTTTGTTTCGAGCAGCAATTAAGCGATACGGTCTCGGACAGTTTCTGCGCGGAGCTTGTTTGCCGAAAAATTATGCGATGCAACGTCTGAATTTGTTTTCTGTGTTTCAAGGATTGTATCGCTTTAGAAAAATCATCTGTCGAGGAAGAAAGTCGTTTTAGAATTTCAATACAGTCTCAAGAGAGTCACGGTACGTCGTCGATGGTCTACCTTAAAAAGAAAACAAGATATAATTATTTATGGTTCACTGAGGGGCAGCACGGACACTCTTTTTTCCAGGCCGGTGGAAAACGCTTTGTTCACGAAGATAATCCATTGATATTGAGCCACAGAGTATTCAGCTAAGTTTTATTTTAGTCGGTTTCTGAAAAGACACTATTTCAGACAATCCTCGTATAATGCGCATAGTATCGCGAAAAATAATCTGCTCGTATCGTGAACGAATAATTAAAATGAGGGGTCATAATTGTTACAAAAAGAAAAAAGTCATGGAATAACGAGTATTTCATCGACTAAAATCATATTGGTTATAAATAAGGATTATATGTCAAATGTTTTCTCTTGTTGGTAAATGTTATCGTTGAGAGAAATTCATTTCGATCACTTATAACAGTTACCAATGAGAGAAATTCATTTCGATACAGTTCATTTCGATACAGTTCATTTCGTTAAGTATAAAAATGGATATTTTTTTCTCTTTATATTTTGTGTAGACTATCTCAAATTTCAACAATGATCAACTTGTTATTAATGATTTTTATCACAGAAAATTTTGGAATAACTTATTGTCGGTCCCTGGTTAAAATCTCGACGTTAGCAATTGCTGTGAATTAGCATTTTTTTAACGTTCACCTTGCAGTAATGGACTTGCAAGGTTCTCCGTGTCTAACCCATGATTTTCTTCGTTTTACGTTGTCATCGCACCTATTTTCGTCGCACGTTATGATTTTGTGCAAGAAACATTTTCTTTTAAACCGAGAATGCAAAACCTGCAGCTACATCAATTTCCCCTTTTTTTTTGCTTTTTCCATTTACGAGGGATCCAACGACCAAGCGTTTCAACTTTACCGAACTTTTTTAAGATGATCTTTTCGAACCTGAAGATCAGCACTTTGAAATGCCACCAGGAGCGGGAAGAAAGTATAATTCAAACTAAAGTTTCGATCGATTGAATAGAAAGGCACCGTACTTATTGTATACGCACACCTAA
The DNA here is from genome assembly GCA_028454245.1 of Halictus quadricinctus. NCBI lineage: Eukaryota > Metazoa > Arthropoda > Insecta > Hymenoptera > Halictidae > Halictus > Halictus quadricinctus. The sequence continues at coordinate 11,842,312 of CM052115.1, read as the reverse complement.
TAATATTTGTTTCCGTTCGAACGCAAGAAATTTCGCGGTTTTGGTATAGCCCCTATGGTCTCCGATAGAAATACGTTGAACGCCGCCAGAGCCGGCGCTTTAGATGTACATAGCTGCGTTCGGTGGGCAAATTTGCATAAGTAACTGATAAAGTGGAAGCGGTTTCGAGTTTTTCCGTCTGGAGGATTATCCGTTTACATCCGACGCGCGGGGAGCGGTCACGTGGGGGCCCTCGCGAAACGTGGCGCAAGGAAATTGGCTAATTAGTTGAGTAACTGAGCGGCAGCGTTCCCTCTTTCTTTTTTTTTACCCTTTGCCCACGCTTTTGCTTTTTTTCTCTCCATCCCGTATTCTGTCTCTCGCGACGTATCCGGATTATCGAGCCGTACAGGTGCCTCACGTTTTCGAGCCGCGACGAAACGAAAACGTGCCCCGCTCGTTCGTTAGATCGTTGATACGCGGATAAACTCCGCTAGATTAGATTAGACTAGACGATGGTCCCACGTAACACGGAGATAATAATTTCGTTCCTTCCATGCTGCTTCCACATTTTTTTCCCACGGCCGAACTACGACGAAATTACCGAAGCTCTGGCATTCGAAAAATTCTGCAAACCTACGGGCTCGTGTTTAGCATCTTTTACCATACTCTGGAAGTTCCCGTGAACTATGTGTCACGTATTTAATATGCGTTATTCTATCAACTCGGATTCGGGGACGACCACGTCTGCAATTTCACCTGTAGAAGTGTTTTAACAGGTACTTTATATTGTTATTTTGATGTTCCACTAAAACAAGTTTGAGGTGTTCGAATCTCGACTAGGTCTCTCACGGTGTTTGAAATGATAAAACGATTCCCTTTCAATAACTTCGTTTCTTTTAATTTTGTTTAATTTGATATATTTTGAAAAGATTTGTCACGCCCTGTGCTAGAAATTCAGCTGCTGCCGGGATTGCAAAATTCTACGTGACTGCATCCTGGTCCGAGGGTCGTGGATATTTAATCTACTCGTTAGCAACTCCTGATCTAAGTTGAAATTTCTACAATTTTCAGGTCCCGTGGCAAGTTGGTCGCCGCCTTTGCAACAAGGAGCGGTAACTTTCGTCGCTGTTTGCACAGTGCACTCAGGTCGCGGCGTTGTTGGTTCAGTCCACGACACCGGAGTCCGTTTCGATTACTGCAATCAATTGTTAGCGGGCGTGTATCTGTTTCCTCGTTTGTCTGAATTTCGAATCGTGTCTCCGTCGGTTAGGCGCGTTCCATTTCTTCCCCATATTGCCAGCGTTCGCTGTCATTCGGGCCTCGTTTATCTCGTTTACGCTAGCAGCCGATTCAATCGGACTTTGTTGCGCCCGCGATCAATTAATCACACGCGGAATACGCGTCGGCCATGTTAAACACCGGCACAACGGGCTTTTTAGCGAACTGATAATTAATGTAATGCGGGCCTTTAACGCGTACACGCGAGAACATACTTCGCAGTGCGTTCGACACAATCCATTTCGCACCTGATGCCCGTCCGAGCCCGTTTACCTGATGCGAGTGAATAGTGAATAGTGGGACCTAGATAACGCGAAATAGATTGGGCTATTCGTAGGGCTTGGGTGCAGCTTTTAATCACTGAAATCGAATTAATAATTAGTAGCAGGAAAAGAAGCAAGCAAGACTGTGATTTTTACTGTCCGATATCTGGGGACAGCAAGCCCAGAAAAATTTGTTTATTTAATACACTCTGTGCGCAATATACTCATCAAAGGATATAATAGTTTACAATTTGTTAGGCGGATAAAATTGTTTCAGCATTATTTTAAGACTTAAAGCCATAGTAACGTAGGTTATTGGATTCGTCTTGACGTCAGCTACAACAATATGTAATAAAAGATACATGGTGGCAATTAAAGAATTAAGGTGACCATGGTGTTTTACTGAAAAAAAATGTTTTGGAATTTTTTTCACTCGGGGTTTATAGACGACTGTCGATTAACTTTTGTTTGAAACATTTTTTTTGAGCCACTAGAAAACTCGAAAATCGTTTAGCAGACAAGGTTCGGAATTCCAAAATAGCGAGACGAATATTATAATATTATCTAGTTTAACTTTCAATGTCGTTTATCTTGAGATATACGCGGACGCTACACAGGAACAGTCATCTCGAAAGTTGTAAAAAAAAGTATGAAGCGCATGCTTGTGCAAGAAGATTTTTTTTATAGTTTTAATGCTCCTGAAAAATACTTTCATCTCCATGTTATTAGAACCTGCTATAATGTAGTATGGTGTACTAAAACTCTGTGTATATTTTAGAATTGAAAGTTGCATCTTGCGTTTATTGCTATGCGAAGTTTTATACGTTAAAGATGTAGCACATCCTAGCTGTCGCTGCCTAATTTATTTAGCATTGTCTTGCGATTGTCGAGTCCCGCAGTTCGTGCGCACCGATTCTATTTTTAAATTAAATAGTCTGAAGATATGTTTCCTTGAAGAATCTTCGAGTTTTTATTTACTGGTCGATCAGGTATTGTTAGTCCAGCTTAGGGCCATCTTGGCGATATTATCCTTCGATGATCTTCAACCGAGATCTTCGAAGGTCACCAAATTCTTGCTCGATAGTTCAAGTAATTTCGTATGCATTATTCTAATTTCTATTATTTTATAACCACCGAGTTTCGCTAACGTTCATTTTACTTTTTAAATGATTCAGACTGAGAAAGTAGATTCTCCGCTTCCTAGAAGAACGTGGGGTTTCCGAATGATCGTGTAGTTTCAAGTCCTAGGAGGCGGCATTGAAGCTTCAAGTTAGGTGGTAGATGACCTTGTATCATGCTATCGCAACCTTGAGAGAACGGTTAGATAAGAATCGTGCGAGAGAGCAAGGAAGGTGAGATACATTTTGATAAGAGAACTGTGACGGGCAAATTTACCGTTGGCCTCAAACCCGTAACTATTTTTGTTTTCATCTTGCTCGATTCGTACCTGATACTCTGTTTTATGCGCATTCAGATTTTGTATCTAGAATGTTTAAATTCAGAACGACACGCTTCAATTCGCTTTACACGCTTGCCACGTTTGATACAATTATGGGGGATTTTCTGACGCTAACCGACGCGCCTGATAAACGAGAAGAGGAGACATCCGGGAGAAAGTATCGCGGAACACGAAGAGCTAACTCATCTCGACTGGTTCACAAGTTCGCGTAGCGAGATAAGATCTTCGCGGATTGTTGCTGTCGAGATCTTTTGTTACACGTTGCGATGATATTGTCCCGCGGAAAATTTGATGTCCATGAGTACCCCGTTGCGGGGGATGAAAATTTTCCAAGAGGAAAGAAAAAGGTATGCAATTCTGGCAGGATGTAGATGTTTACGATTCGGCCCTCAGTGGTTATCAGTGGTTATCAGTGGTTAAATCGTACAAATTTATGCCTTCACTTTTACGCTCTCTTTGCATACATAGTCATCAGTTAACAATAAACATTTGGCACTAAAAACTATGCAACTTACCTCCACGAACATCATCCATAATGCACAATTAAAATCGAAACGTTTCAACAGAATTTGTGTACACTGTGCACTTGAAATTCGCGATGCGCTTCACGAGCTTAAAAAGGTATGGTCTAATGAATTCGAAGTTCGGACTGTGACTGTTGGTCAGCTATAAAAAAACGACACCGACTTAGAAACACTCTTAGAGTAACCAACCCCATACTTAAAACTTACCTAGCTGAAAGTTTATATTTTAGGTTTTGCCCACGTTTTCCGGCTTTGGGACCACTGTGCGGGGTCAGCGTATCGAGCAAGTAGCTGTTCCGAATGGCACATGAGACACCCTGTATACGTGTATCCTCTCTTCCTTCCGATCGATCGCTGCTAATTGATCGGACAAAAGCGCGATTTTGTAATTTCCATATAAATGGGAATGCAGATTCGGCGTGTTGCAAGATCGACCGGCGGAATTCATGGCCTATTGTCATCGTTCGTTTCTGGTTCGCGTTCCGTGGGAGACGGTTACCCGTATTCATCGATCGCCAGCCCAACGGTGGCGTGCATCGATTGCCGGCTATGTCGTTCTCGTTTGACCATTGCTGGCTCCAATACGTTTGCCTATCTGATGGAAAAGAAAGAAACAAATGGAAAATAATAGTATTCCACCCGGTCGTCAGCATTTTTTATCTGGCCCGACAGATTTCCGAACGAAAGCGTCTTCCGTCACCTTCGTCGCCATTTCCGTTCATAACCCCGTAGCTCGTGCAGCCTGCTTTGCACATCACCGCATAGATTATCTCAAATTTCAATAATAGTCAACTTTGTATCAATGATTTTTATCGTAGAAAATTTTAGAATAACCATTACTTTTGGTCCCTGGAAACATTTTTGTTGGCAACACTTTGTCGGACGAGCTCGAAAAATACAACCAAAAAATATTGGCGAATATTCGTTAACACGTTAACTGCCACGTCACTCACATATGACTGACAGCGATTTTTGACTAGGTTTAGAAATTCATTTTTATTGTGACGTATCCGGATAAACCGAATTTTATTAGGATCTCTAGAATTCAGAAGGGTTAAGACAGCGTTCCCTGTAATACATTTTAAATTTCTAGTTTCGGTTTCATTAATCAAATTACACTGATTTTGTGAGAATCTGTGGGATTGATTTTTCGTACTTAACGTGTTAATATTCTGCGAACGTGTTTTTTTGCGCCAGATCGGGATTGTCAGAAACGCGGGGGGTTGGCAGGGATCGCGTGAAGGTTCAGGAAGCGGTATCGAATTGTTAAGTCCGAAATTGCTAGATTTCGAAGACGAACGAACCTAGCTATTTACTTCGGGGGTAGCAGCGTCGTACACGCGAGTGTATTTCGCGCGTAACGATCGGGATTTGGGAAGCAATTCGAGAAGGCGCCTGAGAAAATCCTTATTGGCAGTTTCGCCCCTCCGTAGAGCACACCCGGGCCTCGCATCGGAGGAAACATCAGACAGCGAGTTTTAGAGTAGAATGCCCGCCGAAGATAGAAAGAACCTTCTAAATATTTACGCGGAATCGACCGGACTCTAAACTCGGTGAAACTTCTGTCTTGAACTTTCCGACCTCTCAGACCTACAGAGCCCGTAAACACTGTGGACTTTATAACTTTCCAATTTGTCAGAATAATTCAGCTAAGGGAGAAGGTATAGCTCTACAGCAGTCCTGTTCAGCTGTCGCCCGTGCGGGCAGAGAATTTGCCCGCACGCGCCTCTTTGATGGTACAGCCTACGACAATATTTTTTACATTGTCCTCAGCCATGCCCGCGGTCATCGACGCGCCCTTATCCGTAAACACTAATTAAACCAGGCGTACATTTTACCTTGTCTGGATCGCGAAGAATGTTCAAAATGAAGAAGAGATTATTTTCATCAAAATTCCAAGACGATAAGGTTGCTGCGTCACTCCATTATAAATGCTTCTCTCTTAGAAGCTAAGTTATTTAAGTTTACGTTTAAGTTATTTTTGCTCCAGAGTCTACTTGCATCGAGTCTAATTTCCCAGTGATAAATGACAAACGAATTGTTTGTAATTCGTACTAAAAGTGGAAATATTAAATTTAGAACTAAATATCACTGATTGATTACTTGAAAAGTAATTCATGAAACTTTGGAATTTCCTGTAATATTGTAAATTATATCTATACACAGTCGAAACGAAGTTCATTCGAAGTTCCCGATGCCAGAACAGGATCGCATAATTTGTGATGGTGTTCTGGGTTCGTGTCAGAAATAGAAAGTTCGTCCGCGGTCAGAAACTTCATTGACATTCTTTCGTGGCGCTCCCTCGGACTTGGACTTTTTGCCAGCCGACCCGTGTTTCCCTCTATGTTTCTTGCGAATAGAGTGAAGTTCCTCGATTTGTTTCGTTTTATTTCGGTTAGGCGAGTTCCCGGGTCACCTTTTTCGCAGATGTTGACAAGTGCGCCCCAAGGACAGGGTTGTAAAGCTGGCAAGACTGCCACCCTTTTAAGATCGTCGGGTCCATAAACCAAGGCGACCAAACATTTCGACGCGGAAAGAGCAGTCTCTTGAAAAATAGTGTAACTCGATCTGATAAATGGACGCTTCGAGATTTGCATATCGTACATCTAATACGGGACAGTTGCCGTTTCAGAAATCTCGGGTCCTTTTCCCAAAAGATCGTGGGCCCTGTGAGTTCCGTTGTTGTTTAATTCGTTAACATTTTCAAAGCGGCGATCGAAAGTGTTTTGGAACGCTTTTAATTCTGTTTAAAACATGGACCCTAGAACTTCCCTCCCTTACCCTTGAAACCCCTCGAACTTAAAAACAAAACCCTGTTAATACAAAATTTTGTATAGTTTAGTTGTATTTTAGAATAACACGCTGTATTTTGAATGCAACAATAATAAAGATTTAAAACGATTGATCAACTATTCACCTAACCATTTTTAATCTCATAAACTATCTAAAATTTGATTGCTCTGACTGGGTATACACCCTTAAATGCAGTATTATTTATTTTCATTAGTCAACCTTATTTTGGCTAACAGTAATGATATGTTGTATGACATATCACAATCGGCGTACATTGTTATTTTTATATTTATTGCGATATGAGAATTTTTCACCGTATACCGATGTACAATGTGCAACAGTAAACCGATGCGACGGGGGTAATGCTCACGTACGTGTTTGACATAGGCATGCCAGACCTGCAGATTTGTATACGCCTATGTGACGCACCCGTTACGACCCACAGGTCTCTTGTCAGTGGTCCATTAACCCCATCTCGCTTCCGCAGGGGATGATTTATTCTTGACATTCTGTTTGCGAAAGTAAGATTTATGTTCGTCCGTAACAAATATATTCTCGCGAAGTACACTGTTGTCTCTAATCTAATCGAAATGCTGATAAATCCCTTCTGACTCAAGGTTTCGAAAGCTTCGTAAACTCATTATCATCGAAATAATTTCCTCGATATCCTAATAGCTCCTAGACTCCAATTAGAACAAAGGAAGTATCAATAGAGAGAATTAAATATGGACCAGAAATAACAGGTATTCTAAAAGCTTTCTACGATAAAAATCATGAATAAAAAGTTGATTATAGTGGTCAAAGTTGGTTGTAACAGTGATGGTCCTTGGTTTTAAATCGAGCGAATACTTTTCATCCGAACGATTAACAAGAAAATGATCGTATATCCTCGAAGCTGATTGAAGAATGTCAAAGAACGAAACGAAGGGTACCGAGCTCGATTGATTCCAGCAGGAACTATACGTCATTGACGGTTGGTTGATCGTAACGTTGAGTTACAGTAGGATTTGTCATCGATTCGAACGTCCAAGCGATATTGTCGACCGCGGCGCGTCACCGTAATCAGTCAGCGCAATTTCCGCAGACTGGAACGGCGTGCTCGTTGACAGTGACTTCGCCGGTCGACCAATTTTATGCTCGTAGTCTGTTGTCACGGCGCAAGTGGTCAGTAATTAATTCGACGATAGGATTCCTATTATTTGCTTTTCCGCGGCGAAATTCGCGAACGTCTGTCGAACGAGGCTGTTTCGAACGGGCCGAGGGATCCTGTCAGCCCGGCGATGATAATTACTGAAAAGCTGTCGCGAGCCAAGCCTGGGAAATAACGATCCTCCTCCTTTCGTAATTGTCGTGCCTCCTCTGGAAAAGCTCGCTCTAATCCGTCTTGTCGTTGATCGAACAAATTGCTTCGCCAATCAGACGTTTCTAGGTGAAATTAATTATATCGGTCGCATCTGTGGCTTCGACGAAAATCTTCATCGTGCTGCGTTTAAATCCAGCCAGAAGAGAAAGAGAGAGAGAGAGACAGAGAGAGGGAGAAAGAGTTAAAACCGTGTTTCGACACGGCATTTTCCGCGCGACGGGGATTTCCATGTGAAATATTTTACGAAATGTTGAACCACAATTAAAACTACGGATCGGAGTTTACAACGGCTTCCGACTTTAACCAAATTAGCGGGTTAATTCGTGCTCGCGAACGTCCACTCGATGTCCACTGCTCATTACTGTTGGATAAAAATTAAGTGGCCGCAGCCCTCGACGGCTGAAGGGTTATCCTCGTTCGTAGCACCGAATAGAACGCCTCTACATCATCGGCATAGTGGATATTCGAATTCATTGCTCTCGGATCTAGAATCCTTCCCGAAGAGGCGAAATGTATTAGCATACTACTAGAAATACAACGCGTCCCAGAGAACGTCTGTTTTCGAGAGAATTGAGCTTGAAAAGTAGCTGCATACATGTATTCAACAAAAAGTAATTACCATAATGGACTCGTCCGGCCCTTGAAACTAAGTACCAAATGGATATGCGATGTTGATTCAGTTTTTACGACGAACAATGAGTTCATTCTGCTTGGAGTTTATTGATAATCCAACACAGCCTGTTCCTATGTATATACAGGGTGTTTAAAAAAAAACCATTCAATATTTATATGGTATATAGCAGGGGACGGCAACCTTTTTTGGCCGCGGATCAAAATCAACCAAAACAGTCGTTAACCAGACAGTATTAAAACAGTCGAAAATGATTACAAACATAGTCGATGTTTCATGTTTATGTTTTATAATTTATTTTTATATATTATACCTTACTTTCGGAACTAAAGTGGGTCACTTGAAATTATCAAAGGGGTCACTCGGTGACCCGCGGGTCATAGGTTGCCGACCCCTGGTATATAGGATACATTGTACTGACAAGTAAAAAAGCTTTATAAACATTCCTATTATAAACATTTTTGCTTGCTAACTTCATAATTCATTCACTACTGGCCTTTCGATATTCACAGAAGATTTTCCGTCGGCGCTTGAACAAGTACATTCGGAACGCGATTTGTAAACACTAAAGTAAACATCGCAAGCGAGTAAGTCAATGATGATACTAGCGAACAAAAGAATGTTGATATCTCAGAAACGGTTGACCTTTCGACCTGTGTTTACTAAAGCTATTTTACTCAGTACAGTGTATCCTATATACCATATAAATATTGCTTGGTTTTTTTTAACACCATGTGTATGTAGAGAGGGCGGAGGGGAGGTGAGGGGAGGGGAGGTATTTGATCATGAAGTTTCGGGCGATCCGAGGCTGGTTTCGAGGCGGAAGCCGAAACGGGTCGGTGCAAAAATATTTGCGCACTGTAACACGTGTTGCTAGTCGGCGCAGGTGTAGTCCTGGCGAAGGAGCACGGGAAACGAGTGGGAAAAAAGCCGGGACAAATAGTAGCGTAGACGAGGAACGGTCATCAATTTCTGTTAACGTTTACGTTTTATCCGCCGGTTCTATTATTCTTTGTGTTGGTTCGCGCCCGCTTTTCCGAGCGACGCGACGCAGCGATAGAGTTTCGGAATTCGATTTCGGCCATCGTTCTCGCGGATTCGACGAGCGTGACGCGGTCGTTATCCCCTCCTCCCCCGCCCACTTTTCGAATCCCTCCCACCTCCCCCTCAGCCGTTCGTTTGTGAACCGCGAGCGAAATAAACGATGATTAATTGCATCGGGTGTTGTAATAACTCCCGGTGTACACCTTAATTCCACCAACTAATTACTCCTCATTGTAATGCATGCGTGAGCTCTCATTGTTCGCGACCTTGCTTCGCAGCGATTCGAGCTAAGCTGCTACGCTCCGCACCGCTCCGCACCGCTCGCACGGCACGTTGTTGCGTTGCCGTGTGTGTACGCGGGAGTAATTAATACCGCGGGTGAAATGAAAGGCGGAGCGAACGAGGGGAGACCCTCAAAGGCTCCATTCGGCTCGATCGCTGTCGGGCCGATATTGAATTATCCCTGGGCAACGCCGCGCTCCCAACAATTCACGATGCCACTTTCGGTACACGCTCCTTACCGCCGGCACCCAATCGGAAAGATTGTTACGGGACACCATGACGAAACCGCTTACACGGAGTGCTCCGTCTAAGTTCGTTACCATAGACGCTTCCTTTATCTTCGACGGATTCCTTGCTTGTGGTAGAC
>CM052115.1:11813505-11827269 GCA_028454245.1 Halictus quadricinctus | reverse complement strand
AAATACTTAATTTAATTAAACGAGAGGGAATTCGAATAGAGGTGGTTGGTTTCGTGAACAACGTTGGCAATCCCCTTTTCACCCGTCTCGGTCATCCTCTTGAGCAAACTTTTTAATATCATTTTGATAGAGGTTCCCCGGGAACAAAACGGGCAAAATTTCCGTCCCTAATTTACCGCCAGCGTGAGTAGTTCTATCGTAATTAGCACGCGTACTTTGCCCTCCGATAGCGGACTTAATTCGTTAATCAAATCTCCCGTGATCATCCTATTCTTGTTTCCACGATGTATTCGTGTTTGTAATAGAAAATCTATTTTTGCCCCCGCCGGTTAATCGGCTCCTTTAATTATTTGAAGATCTGCTTTCGATGTTAATTGCATCCTTCGCGCTGTCTGTCGTTTGTGTTTGTGCTCTGCACTGGTGCAGAGATTAATGGGACGTTGCACGGTTTTATTTCGCAGTGTACGCGCGTCGCAGCTTCTAATTATCCGAACCGTTCCCCGTCCCCGTAGAACTTTGTTAATTGTAGCCGTGCACATGACGAAATTGCACTATAAATAAAAACGGGAAGCGATACGCGATCCGTCGCTCGATGTTAAGTAATGTCGTTCGATCATTGCTGTTAGCGACCGAGGCGAATCTCGTTACCGGATAACGAACCTTTTAAACATTGCGCTCGGAGAATGTTCAGCCCTTAAGGGCGTTATCGATTTACTCTTCGCGCTCGATCTCTTTGAATATCTATTCAATTTTCCGACGTAGCCGAACCTTCTGTTTCCTTTGTATCGAAGACAATAGAAACAACGTTCCAATAAACATACACAGTCTCAGGACTTCGCTTTCTGATATTCTCTAATGATACTACAAAATTTCCAAGTGTATCCCCTTTCGTCAAAATGAAAATTATTCCTCCATAATTGTTCGTTTCTCTTTGAAAACTTTCCCCGTTTATGGGGATTCCTTTGTACACTACTGTTTCGTTTTTATTTACCGATCATCTATTCTTATCGCAATACATTGAAACACATTACACAAAAGGGTGTATCGAGTTCTAAAAAGAACCACGCTTCGCGAATCAACCGTTCTCTCACAAAAGCTTCGCGAAGTTTCCGCCAATTGAATTACGCACAGCAGCTTCTGGGCGTGGCTCGAGTCCCCCTCCACCTGTACAGTCACGCGAGCGTGGGGAACCTCGCTTCACGGTTGGCCTAAACTTTGATTCGCTTTCGTGTCAAAACGGTCTGTCCGTTTTTCACGATTCTTTTTCCATTATCGTTCTGCGATCAATTCGAAAAGATGTATTTGTTGCGCATTCTCCCCCAACTGAATATTTTTACCGTTGTACGCGGAGCTCTTAATGCCACAATATTATGCGAGCTGCTTTAGGGGAAAATGTAACACAGATTGCGAAGTGAAATCGTAAGCAGAGCCCGGAAGGTGGTTTAGTCGCTAGGACATAATTCACCGCGGACATTTTATGCTGCCAGCTATCATTGGATTACCGGGAATATTCATGTTTCATTTTATCCGCCGGTAAATATGGCCTGCTTTAAAAATATCATTTTGTCGTTTTTATTGACCCGACGATTTTTCCGCCAACTTGTCTGTTCGTCGATTTCTATTATTTCCGATTGGTCACGCGATAATGACTGATAAGATTTAAGAAATCTTAACATAGCGTTTCCCGAACTATCTCGAACGCTGTAGGGGAAACGATAACAATAGTTTGTATCTTTTAGAATCCCGTTGGAGTCTTTAGAAGCCGTCCTCCAGGAAACTTTTTCGATGCCGATAAAGTTTCCTGTAATCTTCCGATGCACCGTTCCGATGCAACGACCAACGGAATCTTCTTTCCCTCGATCCGTCGATTTGCACAATTAGTTTTCCATTGTAGTTCACTACGCCGAAGCTTCGATAATTAAAAAGACCATTAAGGATTCATTTTAAGGAAACATTTTACGGTTGAGCGACGGTTCTGCCCCCGAAACGTGAAAGCTGTTCTTTATAATTTTGTTAGCCTATGGGATCGACAAACCGTAAGCCGGATAATTCGGAATTAATTATTGATCGCGGCGGCGAACAATGTCTGAGGCGTAACTCGCCGGCATTGTATCATCGAGGCACGGTTTTCCTACACTGGAAAAACTTCGACGCGTAATTTATCGTGCGCGGATGACAGGCTGCAACTTTCCCGCGCCTATTATGTAAAAAACAACAGGATTATGGTGATTTATGGTGGGAGTGAAAGCTATATTTCATACATACCTAACGACAATTTCGCTTCGAGACGAGCCGGGGTCGGAGCGATCGATTTTACTCGACGAAAATGCGTTTGGTGATCAATTTCACGATGCCGGACGAAAGTATTTGATGTGAATCGATTTTACAATTTGTTTTATCGAGACTTATTCGAATAATTTCTGAGATTTATCTTTCAATTATCTACCGAAGTGCTCAAAGGTGTTTAATCAGCATCCTTTGAATAACGATGAAAAACGAAGCTGTGTCCCGTTGCTCGAGATGACACTAATGATGACGGTTCGTGCTTCAGAGTTAAATTTATTTTCACTTCGTCAAAAGAAGAGACCATAAGCACACATTCAACGAGAGAGTGTCATGTTCACGAAATCTGTTTAAGAGTCATGATTCTTGGACGCTAAGCAGAGAAGAAGGTCTCGACTTTTATGTAAGAAATGTTTCAAATGATCACTTAGTTATGGACCGTTAATTCTCAAGAGGCTATGAAACAAAAGTTCAATAAAAGTCCGTCAGGCGGTATATTAAAAAAGCGGGAGGTAATTTCGAAGACGTCAACGCGCTGTTGACACACCGATGACATCCGCGCGAGTGTCGCAGCAACACCTAAGGCCAGAAACTCCATCCAACAGGTGCCTAACACCCTATTCTCTCACCGTCAATCCAGCAGATGGTATCGACACACAGCGGTAGCATCAATAAATCAGTCCGTGAACCCCATTAAATCCTGTTCTCAATCCAACATACAAATCATCCATCGGCATTATTAAATTCCCGTGAAGGAATGATACATACACGATCCCCGGGAGAGTTTGGGAACCGATTTCCTGGTTAGACGTTTCCATTCACCGCGTCCGCGTGATCGCCTTTTTCACAGTTTTGCGGCGAGCCATTTATTTAACGGGGGAACCGATAAATTTTTCAGGGAAACTGTGTAGGAGGGGGTGGGGGTGGGGAGGGGGTGTCGGGGATTCGATCGAGCCCCAGAGAGCGTCCGGGAAACTCGACACGCGACGAATCGACTCGTTCATCATCCTCCCGAACGTATTACAATCCATAAGTTATGTAATGGACCGGCTGCCTGTTGACGCGCTGGATAATGTTTCGCGAACGGTAAAGCATAACCGCGGGAACGCAGATCTACGCGCGTCGGAGTATCGAGCAGAAAATTATTGACACGGCCTGTCGATAACATCGTGTTCGATAAGGCCTGCCGTCAGACAGTGTTCGGCTCGCTGGAGAGAAATCAAAAATCCCAACTGGAACATCTGAAAAGTGTTGCAGCAAAAACGTGGCTTATTTCGGCCCCTGTGCCCGATACTCAGCCTTTCCGAAAATAAATTGCATGCTTTTTCATTTTCATGCGGGATTTAATGTAACAACAAAGAAAATTTGCGATGTTTACGGAGATGTATCGAAGGTCAACAAGTGTCAACGTTGGTTCAGAAGGTTTCCGGCTGGTGATTATGATCTCTCTGACAGGCCTCGAAGTGGACGACCAGTTGAATTTGATAACGACACCCTAAAATCTCTAGAGGAAGCTGATCCAAAATTAAGTATACAAGAATTATCGAGAAGCCTTGGGTCCACATGGTCGACTATACAAAGGCACCTACACGAAATGGGAAAGGCACATAGACAAGGAATATGGGCACCGCACCAATTATCTGAGACCAACGAGAATATTCGTCGATCAATTTGCACTTCATTGCCATCCAGATTTCGTAGAGATCCATTTCTCAGCAGAATCGTTAGATGAAAAATGGATTCTTTGTGATAACATAAAGCGTTCCAAGCGATGGCTTTCTGCAAATCAAACCGCGATATCAACCCCTAAACCTAGCTAATCACTTAGAAAGGTGTTACCGTGCATTTGGTGGGACTGTCGTGGCATAATTCACTTTGAGTTTGTTGAAACCTGGAGAAACAGTTACTGCTCAGTTGTATCGTCAGCAATTACAAAGGCTGTATTCAGAACTATTGAAAAAGCGGGCATCTTTACAGAAAAGGTGTAACACTGCAAATTGACAATGCCCGGCCCCGTACAGCGAAACTCACTCAGGAAAAAATCACAGAATTGCAAAGTTTGACCGCACCCCCCGTACTCACCGGATATTGCTCCCTCTGATCTTTTCAGATCTCTGGAGCATTATTTAAGAAATAAAACATTCTGTAGAAGATGTTAGGAGGCACCTTGAGTCATATTTTGCTTCAAACCGTGGATTTCTATGAGAGGGGGATAGAAAATTTGCTGGAAAGATGGCAAACTGTCCTTGATCAAGATAAGAACTTGAATTTTCTACAAAGTTTGTTTTAGATTTGAAAAGAATTAAAAGTGCCAATAATTACAGTTTACCCTACGCCCGACTAATTCGTTCAACAATCATATTCACGATCTTGAATATTTCCTGCAAGGGGTTCGCTAAAGTTCTGGGAGAGCCGCAAATCAATTTGGGAAGCGCGGCCCGAAAATGTCGGCTAGAGTCGGATAAGCCCGACCGCGGATTTGCTGCGATTATGACGTCTCAGTCCTTAGCCTCTTAACAAGTTCCCAGTCCTATCCACCGAAATTTGACGACAGGTTGAAGGGATAGGCTCGAGGAACCGAGCATCGCTTCTTTATTGCGCAGTCGCGGCTGTGAACCGGTTGTTGGAGAGCTTAAACGCTGGTAATTTGCTAGCTTATGGTTGAGAAGTTTGAAGGGCGAGCGAATTGCTCCATTCTGGTTGATTCGCGGTTTTTAACCTCCCGGTATCGATTGGCTCAAATTGACTTGGATATTCGATGTTCCGTGACACTTCAACCAATCGTTTCATTTACACAATATTTGTCGACTTTCATTGTCTAATTTTTTTCCCCCCGTGAAACTTTATCCGCCGATAACAATGATTTATGGATTTGTTAACTTGAAATCGCGTTGCAGTATACGTTGAAAACGGTTGTATTATATTGATTCGCAAACTTGTTAAGTACGAACAACGAAAAGTTAAATACCGCTGTTGGGGCAGTATTGATCCGAGCAGAATTATTGATCAGTGCTTTCAGCAAATTACTAGATTGCATATGTTTGTATACAGATAGTATTTGCAGTTTTGAACAGTACAAAATTTAAACATTAATCACACCTCTGCTTTTACTGCCTCGCATGGTTGCATTGCGATTCCAGAGACATGCGTCTTTGTTACATTCGTGCTGTACAGTCCGAACTTCATACTTATCTTGATTACTATCATAGCATCTCTGAACTCTTCTCGCCTGTAAACATTCGTCAAGGTAGACGCATATTTTGCAACGGTCCGTTTTCTCCGAAGAAAGCTCAAACTGTTCATGCGAGACAAGCTCAACGCGTTGGAATTTCGAAGCATCAAAGAATAGAGCCAATTTCACGATAGAAAAATATTTTCGAAATGTTACAGTTGAAATATTCCGACCGACCATAGCGCGACTGTATACCGGAAAGTCATTCGAAAATGGCCGCGTCAGGGTGGTTTCAATCGACGCGTGGCAGAACCCGTCGAGGCGGAATGATCGGTCAGTCATTCGGTTTAAAAGGAAACAGAAGATTAATTGTCGCACGTGGTTGATCGATGGAAGCATATATCGAATTAGCCGGGATTCGTTTTTCATTCGACGGAAAAAGCGTGGCTACTTGTATCGACGTCGGATAGACAGTTCGATCGCGGCGGCGTGCGATTATAATTAGAGGGCGACGACGCCGACCCGGAACCTCGAAATGGCGGCGAGTTTGAACGGCCTAATTTTCGGTGAGAGAAAAAAGAAAGATAGAAATATGTCCAGGGTCGTTCACTGGACACGAGGCAGGGTAAACACGTTCCAGGGCGTCGTCGTTGTGCCTTTTCCCTTGGAGGGATCGATCGATCGCAAAGCTGCCACCCCGTACCCCCACCTCACCCCCCCGTGTGTGTCCGTTGTGGTCGTGTTGCCTCCTGCTCGACACTGGGTTAATGACTCGGACAGTGAATGACAAGACGATCGAGTCATTGTCATGCGGCGAGCCAAGGGGACACCGGCCCGAGCCTTTTTGAGAACCGGAAACTTCAATTTCACGCTGAGGGAACACGAATTGCGCTATCGCGGAGAAAATTGACGCGAGAAATCGCACGATCGCGAGTGAGTAGCTTATTTTCCGCGGACGGGAGAATGATCGACGAAGGGGCGTTGTAGAGTGGGCCGGATCGAAGAATTTACCGACATTTTGGTGGACCGTTCGAACTACGGTAGTGTCTCGATAGACAGTCAAACCTGTTTTTCGTAATAGAAACCGCACAAAAACAAAATATTCAGAAACTTTATAAATAGTTATAACAAATAATTTTGTACAATATATTTAAGAAAATTGTTTTTATGCGTATATGTCAAAGATTTACGAAATAGCGAGAAAGTGCTTTCCAAACAAAATAAATAATTAAATGACACATGGAAACATTTCACATCCGAACCACTCTTTTGATGACTCGTCAATTTGGAAGGTTCGAACTTGATTTCGAATTTGACACTGGTGAAATTACTTTGTTCATCTTAGAAGATTGATTGAAAAATATCGAAAATGTTGGTATGAAAATGTAATCCTGATGTTCCTGTTAGCACCGGAGAGATTAACTTTTAAGCGGGCATATTTCAATATGAATTTGAAAAGTGCAACTCGATCGATGGTTTTTATTCGTTTTATCGAATCGCTTAATGGAAATGGAATTGAATTTTATAGTAGTTTATTTCAATCTCTAAATATCTGGTCATAAAATAAATGTATTCGGTTATATTGAATATATTTTTTAAAGAGGAAGAGGAAGTTCTTCATAAAACAAACGTAACTATTATTGCAAAGTCTGCGAGTCAGCTTCTATTTTCTGTTCAAACCGTGTCAGTTACCAACGGCAGCAACAATATTTTCGTGAAATTGCCACGAGATGGAATTATATTTTCATTAAATTTGATGAATTGCTTATAACGGTAAAAAATCATTGTACTCGTTATGCATGTATAAGTACGTATTGTAATTGGTCAGGAAATCTCACGTATTTATGAGAAACGAGGACACATAAAATATGAAACGTTCATTCAAACTGAAGATCATTGTTATTTCGTTTTCAATTGGCGTTCCTGCGAACAGATGCAAATTCGTGTTTAATTTCCGTTTTTGTCGGCTCTTGTCCTGTCGGAATAATATTCACGATGTTATAAAAACAATGACCAGCAAGAGAAAAATTGTAGTTCAGAATTTACAACCTAAAATGTACTTTCATTTTAAGAAATAATTTTGCACTACTTAATGATTCTTGTAAATATGACGGAAAGGTCAGATAAAGCCTCGTGTCACAGATATTTCGGCTCGATCAAAATGTCAACTAGAATGGTCACACAATTTATTAACGTTTAAACATTGGGACCCCCTTTGCCCCCTTTGTTAGGCTCGGACTAGTGTGACACGAAATAAAGTTTTTGTCGGTAACGTGGTCACTCTACCTTACCCTGCATTACGGAGTCTTTCGAAGACAAATCGAAATTAGGTATATTGACAAAAGGGTTAATCGGGAGTGTCCTCGAGGACGCTCTTCGGCGTTATTACGAAGCAGATCGTCGAGAGCGAACGGTGAAGTATGTGCATAGTCGCTTAATCCTCGCATGGTACGTTTCGACGACAGTCGATCGACATGAAGCGAAGCGGCTAAGTATAATGGGGGAGGCTGTTATCTGGAAAGGGGAGTGCGCGAAATTGCGAGAGGAATATCGGGAAACGAGCCGGCTTGCTTTTTCGGAAAGTCCAACAGTCACCGGAGCTAGACGTTCCAACAGACGCGAGATGCGCCTTCCGGCAAAAAACGCTCC
The DNA here is from genome assembly GCA_028454245.1 of Halictus quadricinctus. Taxonomy (NCBI): domain Eukaryota; kingdom Metazoa; phylum Arthropoda; class Insecta; order Hymenoptera; family Halictidae; genus Halictus; species Halictus quadricinctus. The sequence goes on along the minus strand of CM052115.1, from coordinate 11,819,165 downwards.
GGTTGCGCATAATGCGAGCGCCGGCACTAAGGATTCCATTTGCCGGAGCCGGACCAGCGCGATTCCGCTTTTCACGTAACACGAGAACGCAAAAACATTCTTTCTGCGGGCCTAGTCGGTAGCATTCAAATGAACACGCGCGCGCCTGCCGAGCTCTTTGATTGTGCCTAACTCCGGCGTTTCTCGGGCCATATTTAATTCTATGCATTCATCCTGAAGAAGTACCCCCTCCCTTCGGAAGCTCACCGTGGCTCTCTTTTCTCGTCATATTTCCTCGAGAGCACACCACCGGTCGGGGGCTTTTATATTTTTAGTCGGTTAGACTCTCATTATTTCACCGGGGAGGTGAACGTAGGCTCAGGAACGCGCCCGAAAATTCCAATTTCGCTCCCGGAAGACGAGCCAGGATTTGTGATTGATGGCGGCCACGGAGAAGTTCATTAATTTCTCTCGCACGCCCCGCGCGGAAACTTCGGATCGGGGCACGAATTAATTTATATTACCTGTGATGGAAGTTTTACTCGATGCGCCTCGTACGTTCGTCCCGACTCAATGGAACGGTGCTAATTGGTCTTGATTACCGCAGCTCGGAGCTGCCTGCTCGCACAAACCTTGCCATGCTTTCTTATTACGATACTCACTACTATTGTGCACAAGTGTTTGTGCGTTTTTAATATCATCTTGAATGTTTTATGGCTGCAGCTTTATTTATACAGGCCCTGTTGTCTTTACCGAGTTTCTACTAGCACTCGTGCTGATCGCCTCTGTTGCAAAGTGCACTTGATTTTCGAAACAATTAAAAAGTAGTATTTTAAACATTGAAGTGATTGGCACTTGCTTCCATTCCGAACACATCTTCGGCAAGTCGTGACCGACACCGAAGTGTTAACAATATACATATACAGTGCACTTGTACTTAGGTAGAAATCATATTTTAAATTTAAAAAACGTTCTGGAGAGCTTGCAAAAATGTCTAAACTACGTTTTTGTAAAGTTTGTACCTTCGTTTATAAAATGGACGTTACGTTTCGGTTAATTTTAAGAATTCATGGATATTTATGTTTACTTGCAATTAAAATCGAGGGGAATACAGTGTACCCTCTCTCTGACGATTCCTGTACCTGTATAAACTTTCCAAGAGAATGCAGATAGTTTACAAATTAAAATACTACTCGTACTTAACGCTAAACCTACCACGGTCAAAATGACCGATTTTATATTTTACAATTATTGAAACTACAAAAATTCATTTATGGAAAATAATGGAATAAATCTCCTTGTCCAAGCATTCATTATTTTGAAAATTACGGGCAATCCCGATAGGGTTGCCATTTTTATAAGGCAATATTTACTAGATACTGTTAATGCTTGGTAGGTCTACGTCATTTTCATCTACATCTTGTGGCTCCTCATAAAAATTGATATCGCTGATGAAAAGATTTACAGAGAAGGTGGTGTTGTTATTACGATAGCGTTCGCAAATTCGTAGATTTTCGCCGGGTTGATTCGGTTCAGCTTTCAGGTCCGATCCGTTCACGTGCACCTGAACTGTCTGGCTTGTTACCCCGGCAGAAATCATTTTCACCCCCTCCCCTCTTCGCAAAGCTAATGCACCACCTGACCGTACGACATTTCTTGCCCCGTTATTTCACGGTGATCCTCTTACACACCGGGTCCGGTGGCACGATTATTATTTATATGGGTGTATTTGTACGTGTTCCGCGTGGCAAACGATTCAATATAATGCCGCCAATGGTAGGGAGCGGCCGGCAGCGCGAGTCCTATTGATTTCGGGTGAAACTGGTCAATCTGGGGGGATATTTCTTTGGCGCAAAACGAGCTTTTTCCCTCGCTATGGCGCGGCCCCGTTCGGCTTGGCTCGTTTCGGACGTATAATTCCCGGCGCAATTGAAACACGGCCGCGCATATGGCCACCTTCATAATTACGCGAATTCGATGCAGCGTGGCGAGAAAACCGGGACCATTTTTCTCCGACGGATCGGAGGGAAATCGTATTGATCCCACGAGCTCTTTCATCGCTACTCTAATTTTATCATTTTGTCCCGGCCGGTTTCACGATCTCACGCTTGCGATAACAGCTGAATCATTCCAACCAATTTGCACAATCAATAAAGTATTACGAACCGTTTTTTTTTCTCGAAATAAGCGAATAATAACAATCCAATATCCGGTTATCCGCAGTTCACCAAGAATGTTCGTTAAAAATATTGCAAATTATCAAACCAAAAAAAAAAGCGAACCTAAACCCATCAAAAGATACCTACACCGAATCAAAAACAGAAGTGTCGCAATGGTGTGAAATATTTTCTACTATATTTTTGGTGCATGATCTACCACAAAAAAATTGGATTGTTCCCACCGTTCGAGGATCGACTGGATTAATGAAAAATGAAATATATAAATTGAATGCAGTAGTTCGCGTCGAATAAAAAAAAAAAAGATGAAATCATTCTTCGTTTTGAGCATTTTAATTTTACCGATAGAATAAAGCGCGCACGCAATTAAAAACGTATGAATGCGCGTCGATAGGAATTGTCATTCGTTAAACTGATTTCCTGTTATTGCTCGTCCGATTTACACTGTGCCGCGACAGTGTAAATGGTTCGCGTTGATTGGATGCATCTCCGGACATGCTGCTACGATGTTGTACATTTTTACCGTGACATACTGAGGCGATCGATCTCGAGCATGATCGGACAGGGAGAGGGAGGGGGTCGACAGACGTTTTTATTACCGGACACTTCGTATTTTTATTCGCTGCTACTTTTACTGAGAACTCGGGTCAGCGAATTGAAGCCGTCTACGTGGTCTACCGATCGCGGAGAGTCCGCAGCTGGCTATTATTAATTCCGATAACAGACGCTTTAGAAACGATATAATCAATAACAGTCTCCCGACTTTTTCCAAAATTTATACTCATCCATCGTCTTCTTTAGGTAACCGGTTTCTTTCACTTCCATTTTCAAGTTTAACTCGTGTTTAAATCTCGAATTTAAGGTCTTCGTAGATTCGCGGTAAAGTAGAGTGACTACATTACCGACAAAAAATCGTTTTACGTGCCTGAAGTTTTCGTCCCTATATAATAATATTTTCTCGCTGGTAAAGGGCTCGTTCGAAAGAGGAAGGTTCAATCTAGTGCGCGCTGGTCAGCAGCTGCCGAGATTATGCAGATATTTGGTAATATAAGCGTTAGAAGTAGGCCAAAAATTGACGATGCGCATGCCGTGGAATCCAAGGATTTTTCTGCCATTGGATGAGTTTTCTGGATGAAATCGAGAGCAGCGCGCGCTAGAAAATATCTCAGCTACAAATTGAGCTATATTTTGTCTTGATTCTCTGCGAAATAATGCCGAAAAACTTGAAGCACGTTTCTGGCGTCAGAATTCATAGTATCGATAATACAGAGGGAAAAATGTGACAAGTTTAGTCACAGACTTGAGACCCGTCGGATCAAGACCAAGACGGACCTTAAGTCTGCGAATGGAAATTATTAATTAAAAAGTCACGTTACTATCCCGGGCCCGGACCCTCGAGGGTTAAGCAGCCGAATGTGTCGAACGGGTTTTGCAGGGCGAACGGAACGCGTAAATGCAATATTTTAAAAACATTTCACCCGGCTAGAAGGTGCTTTCTTTCCGTGGGAAAAATCGAGAATTTATTGCGCCGGTGTATTCGCAACCGGGGCGCGGAACAAATGAGAAACTGCGGGTGGGGGGAACGGGGTTGACGGTTCCGCGAATTATTTTCGTTAAAGAGGCTCTCCCCCTCTTATGACGCCTCGGGTGATACGCGTGTCTGCGTCTGTGTTCGTCGTTTCCCGACCTGACCCACATTTCATTCAGCCATTCATTACGCCGCGGATCTTTCGCTTAGCACGAAGTCGAGCGTGTTCCCGGATTTTTCCTTAATCTTGTTGACAATACACGACGGGAGCACCTTTCGCCGATAGCGAGCATAATGGAGCAATTGACTCTACCACTTCCTTAACGGCCCGCGACTTGTTCACTTCCCCTGGAAATTAATAACTGGACTGCTCGGATCGTTGTCTACAGTCTGTCCCATAAAAGCGTGTATTGGTTATACCTAAGGAAATATTGACACGTTCGCGACCGGCAAATTTTTTCCGTTTCTAATACTGAGTACCGGCGAAAATAATGAAATTCTGAAGCAGGTAATCAATAATTTACATTTAAATCAGAATCCCATTAATGCGCCCAATGTTGCCGCATTCAGAAACAAAAATTGCAGGACGTGAATTCACGTCAGCGGCAATCAGGAATAGAATTTGAAATGTCGTGAATTCAGCGGTCGCGAATGTGTTAATGTGATTGTGCTACAAAAAATGTAACACTAACAGAAACACAAAATTGAATTGCTTGAGCCGCACGATCTGCTCATCTCGGAAGAACAATCTGTTAAATATTGCAACAGTTTTGCCATTAGAATGCACTACGGTTCGCGCGTTTCGTGTTGTCGAATTGGTGCTTGGGTTGTTGAATCGTCATATATTTGCAGCTCCATTGTACCGCTAAATCCCAGTGCATTTAGAGACATTTGTAATTCTCTGAGCTCGATGAGCCTGCTAGATTGCGGTTCAATGCCCGTGCGATGGAAATAATGGACGTGTAACCTGCTCCCCCACCCCCCAACCCCCGGGGATGTTGATTTTAGCAGCTCGATTGCATGCTTATGAACGGATAATTGCATTGCTTCGCGCCAAACTTTCCTCGAGTTCGCCAGTTTTACAGCCCTACTACGGGGATATCGACTTGGCACCGCTCGCGGATCGCGACGAGAACGGAGAGATGAATCATTCATTTAAAACAGTGCGAACTTCGTCTTAACGCGTGTCCATGAATAAAAAAAGTATCTTGAATTGAAATTGAATCGAACAGTAAATCGGTCTATTGTTCTATTTACCCCATCAAAATGTAACCCACAGGTTACACATTCCCTTATAATTCACTTGTTCTTCGTTTAGCATTTCATGGTGGACAGTATTTCCACTCACGAAAGTACAGTGAATTCTCGATATATGTCAACTAGTCGTGTCTTGCCAGCGGCGTGCATCGTCCAGGAGACATAACCGAGCCGTGTTATGTTTACACTGCTCGGCGTTCGAGGCCTCACGGGATATACCTGGCGGTAGTGGGGATAATTCCGCGACGTTTATCATCGAGGCCTCGGCGACATGTATAGAGAAATTACTGTATTCGAACGCCCCTTAATAACTTTTCCTAAATTGGACAAAACGATCTGACTTTTTCTGAACAATTAGAAGAATTAAGGAATAAGATGTAGAATTTGTCTACGTAAACATAAGGAATTACCGAACAAACACATTGCCATTACAGACGGGACAAATATTCTTTTGTGCTGTCATATGTAAACAAAAAGATAGAAACTAAAGAAGTATATTGTACAAGCTGAAACAATAACATATATATTTATTAAAACTGTTTTCGCACGACTTATTTCTTACGTATTTAAAATTTCTCAACATTGGTTCAGTTTTGCTCCTCACTGTAGTTTCTCTAAATTGTAACAAATTAATATAATCCACGAAAATGAACGAGGTATGAAATCATAATGTATTAGAAAATAGAAGGACAGATGAATGAAGAGAAAATACAGAACGG
>CM052115.1:11777836-11808500 GCA_028454245.1 Halictus quadricinctus | reverse complement strand
TTTGCAGTTAATTGCAACGTTGACCGATTTAGATGAAATATTCAGAATACGTCTAACTGATACAGATGTACAAAACGTATTAAATTTTTAATATAAACAAAAAAGTTGCAAAATACAACTGTTGGTACTTTCTCTGCAATCTCGACCAATTCTAATGAAACATTTCTTTCAAGTTACGTAGCGATCCAATTGTTCTATCTTCTCAAAAAAATTCAAGTCCAATATGGTCAAAGTTATGCGATTTTTAAGAGCGTCCGAATATCAGTGGGAGTGACTATATCTCCTGGACGATATACGACGTTGGAAGCACCAGTGTCGTTGACATATATCGAGAGTTCACTGTGTATGGGTTTATCGAGAGATGTTGCATAATAAAATAAACAGTAACGAATTGGTTCTATAAGAAACTGTCCCCTATAAGAAAATACACGTGACATCGCGAGAGCCAGGTGTCCATTTATGCCACTCGGACCGTCGGGCGCAATAAAAGAAATTGATCACCGTTCCGTGGAAACGCAAGAGTTCGCAAAATAACGGCAGAAATGGACGGGAGGATATATTCCGTTGTTTTGTCACGGGTTCCTCGGCTTTCGCGGACATTTCCCACAGCTTTGAGGCGAGCCTCGCGTTGAATTACATGCATTCATCTTTGAAGAGATAAAGGAGCGTGTTTGCTGCCTAGTCCCATCAGGTGCTCCTAAACGTTCATACTTCCAGAACGGAAGACGACCACCTAGTCGCGCGTTTCCTCGCGAAAGGGAGGACATTCTACGGGGAAATAATGCAAGCAACTTTTCCTTCAATTCCTCCTCTTCTGCTTTGCTTCCTCTCTGTTTATTGAAATCTCCCTGCTGCCGGTGCAGGTACCTGCTTTTCCGGAAAAATGCTGCGACTTCCATGGAAAAACGACGAGCACGATTCTCGTTGCGGACGTGACTTCTTTGTCATCCCGTAGATCAACTTTTCGCGTCTCTTCTACCCCGGGTAACTTTAATTTATTTATCCGCCGGGAAGAGCCGCTGAAGCCTACTCGTGGCCTCGAGATAGACGAAGTTTTCGCATGGTGAAGTTGGCACTCGAGGCAGACTCTGTCTCTTCCACGGTTTCATACTTTTTGAATCTATTCTGCTCGCGATATGCTCAAGAAGTACCAATCGAAATTAAGAAAACCAGTTAGCAACCGAATTCCCGATATAAGTCACTTGCGCGGTTCTGGAGAGTGACACTTAGACGAAACCTGTGGTTCTCGCCGCACGTTGCATTTGAAAGACACAGTGCACGCTCGGAAATGTAAAAGTCCGTGGTGGTGTGGGTAGTTCCAGTGACCTTTAAACGCGAGGCTCGCAGCGACTTATATCGGGAACTCACTGTACTCTGGCCCGACGATGTTCTTCGGCTTTTTAGTTCCACTACGGGGGAAATCTTGCAAGATATACGTTCACCAATATGATCCTAAATTTTCGGTAATTCCGTTTTCAATTATCTCGAGTTCATTAGGAACATTCTGTACGCGACGAATTCGAGCAGAAGTATCGACGTTAAAAATTATGTTTCGAGGGAAATGTTGCGAGATGATACGTTTATTTCACGTTCGATTTTCCTGCGATTTAACTGCGATCTAAGAATTTCGGAAATTTATTGCGAACATTTTCCACGTGACGGACTCGAAAAGGAGGAATCGAAATTTAGAATAATGGGCTAGTTGCCAGCTGTTCCCGACGTTTGGTTTTCCTCCGGTGGTTCTCTTTTTCGTGCAATCTTCCCGCAATTTCATTCCGGTTTTAAATTTCTTGAGTTCGTTGCAAAAGTTCCTTGACGGCCGCAAGAAGAATGAATTGAAACGTAGGATAACGGTATAATTAGGAGCTGCTCGTAGCGTTTGATGTTCTTTGGGCGGTGCACGTTTTTCGTTCTGTTCAGTGGGAAATGTTGCAAGATACATATTTTCCTTGCTCAATTTTCTCCTTCAAATTTTTCTACAATTTCATTACTGCGGCTCTTTGTTTCGCCGATCTTTGTGCGCGAACTCTCCCCCCCCCCTCTCTCTCTCTCTCTCTCTTTGTTTCGACGCACTCCCCTGTGACTCCAGGCTTGTGATTAAAGCGGTCACGTGTGGTCGCTTTATTCCTTTAGCGAAAACGACCGGTTACGTAATGTTTGACGGCGCATGCTCTATAGATACATTTTTCACGCTTCCGAGGGAAAGAGCGTGAAAAGCCTTGACGTCAGAGCTGCAACAAAACTTCCAACGGTGGCTGTGAAATTTTTCAATGGTCCTTTCATGGATCGTGGAGATCGGGAAACTATAAATATTCTTCGCGATCTACGTACGTTATGGTTGGCGTTAGTGATCATCCTTCCTCAAAATATTGCCGCCTTGCTAACAGATACGGATACGAAGAAACGTTTCCACCGTGCGATCATTTTTCCGTCTTGCTACTTTTTTATCTCTCGACATTCGCAAGATTTCACCGTAAAACCTACAATTTCTATAATTTCTTCACGTACTGACTTTGTTTAATTACCGGCATTCTTTATAATCAAAATCACTTATTCAATTAGCTCCGATTTTGCATTTCAAGTGACAAGCAATCCGACAAGAGAAACAAAAATGAAATTGCCTTTCATCTGATAAGGGATGTTAATGACTCAAGGAAAAATGGCGACAGTATCGAATACATTTTCCGTAGCCATTGCTGTTCTAAATCCTCGCTTGTTTCTCATGGTAGATATAAATTTCAGAGGAAAACATTACGATAGGCAACAAAATTTGTTATATTTTTCGAGATTTCAAGGTCATCAAAGTGTTCGCCTTTCGAGTGGAAAATCCGTAGGATCCGCACAGGTGCAACTAAAATCGCGACAAAATGGTGTTGCGTTCTCGAGCTACCCACAGGGTAAACTTGCAAAAGGATAAATTTAGTCTGCAAAAGGGTGAATTTAATTTGTAAACGGTCTGGTCTGCGCAAGAGTTAATTTCGAGTGGAAAACCGGTGTAGTCTCGGAGGTGCAAACACAAGAAAATGGTTGCCTCGCACCGATATAACACGAGGGAATTCCATCAGTTATTTATGCTCCGCGTGTTCCATAGCCGGTGGTGTCTCTAGCAAAATTTGATTCGTGCGGTGTTCCGTATCCATTTGCATACTCTGAGCAGCGTGGCCCATATATTCCGCAGGCCTCACAGCTCCCTTTAACGACGACGAGTCTTTCAGGCCGCAGGAATTCGCTGTTCGTCGGCTGTCGGTCGAGTGGCTCATGCGAAATCTCTCGAGATACTTGTCGATAGGTTTCGGAATGCATGCGCGCGCGGCTGCTGCGACGTTGGCTGTTTTTGTTATGCGATTTGGACGAGCCCGAGCGCGAGAGTATACGCGAGCCACGCTCTTAGAGTCTCGCGGATAGACTGTCTATTTAAGGTTCTTGTCGACGCGAGAGGGCTTAGCCGCGAAGTAACGTTGATTCAACCGGTTCCGCAACGGCATGGCAACCTCCCCCCTACCACCCCCCACCCTCACGAAACACTTAGCCCCGCGGTGTTGTTCCTTGCGAGAACAAACGACAGTTAGAAACCGAAACTGTCTCCGTTCGCTTCACGCCGCCCCGTAGAACTTTATCCGATTAAAGCTCTCCGCTTTGTCTTCGCTTCGGGAGGAGCTTTTTGATAAGTTCCCTTTCGGATCGGTGGCCAACCATGTCTCCCTGCATGTCTTCCTTCGTCCCTCTTCAACCCTCCCTTCTCCCTTCTCCGATTTCTTTCCGAATATTTTACGAGCTTTCGCATATTTGATGTGGAAAACGGATATAAATTAAACTCGATTGTTACAATAGTGATAATAGACTAGACCTGATTTGATGCATCTACGACATTATCAGTATTATTTATCGCAGTGACTGCCCAACTAGAAATCTCAAAAGTTCCATAAAATCAATGTAATTTAATGAAACAAGAATGGAAAAAAATTAAATGTATGATATCCAGTAGTTCTTCGACTTTCTTGCATTTTACGGGTCCTACTCAAATTTGGTAGAATGAATATATTAACGCAAAAATTCATTTGTGACATGGCAGTCAACGTGTTAAAATAAGAAATCGTGGTGCGTTCATAATTCTAGAATTTCAAGAAATTCAATTTACATCATAAGTAGAAAGAATTCAGACATTTCCCGGTATCGAAGAACAGAAAATACTAAATTTACAACCCTGAAGAATTGGAGGGAGTCAATGCAATGTGAACTGATGAGGATAAAATTAGATGTTTATTTTAGAATGCATGAGAATCTTTGTGACTAATAGAAAAGTGGCTGGCTACAGAAGCAATGTCGAAGGTTCTTCTTTATCTCTCTTTGTTTCCTGGTTTTATTGTCTTCTCGTATTCCTTTCTTTCTCTTTCTTTTTCTCTCGGTGCCTCTCGCGATGAAACGAAACAATGGAGCCCCACGACGGACGAAATCATGACGAACTATAACAAGTACTTGACGAAATGGTTCAAGATCCCCCTTTGGGGCGGATCGAAGGCTTAGATAGTTGCATAACTGGCTTAAAATGCAGTTATATTTCCACTTCTATATTGTCTTTAGAGAGAACCGGACTCGACGGTGATCACCAGTCAGCCATTCGGGGAGAATGGAAAACAAAATTTACTATCCCATTCGGAAGTCTTTCGTTCCTCGGTTTATTATGACTCCGTTAAGTCGCGTAATGACTACTCCCAGCGAGAATGGATCGTTGCTGACCTGGATGACATTTTTCCGAATGATCGGTCGAGTAAACTTCTGGCCGAAGACCGCTTATCGCGACTGCTGTCTGACTACAAACGACCAAATCCACTGGAAGTGGCTGAACTTCCGTGATAAGGCCGCTCCACTTAGAACCGTCTTGGTCTCCTGAAATTTCTGGTAAACGGAGTTCGATGGTGATTTAATTATTTTTGATCGGCGACGATTAAACTGGAGAACGTATTTGCGAAATCGCGTTTATCGTAAATCACTTGGTTAATACTTGAAATCCGTGTGGCTCCGTTCGTTCTCTCCCACTTTAACACTAGAATTACCGATCCCTAAACGGATATGTATATTTCTTTCTAATAATAGCAAATTTCTCAACAAAATATTTCTACAATATTAATATTATTTGTAACACATTATTCGTAAGACTTATCGCAGGATTTCTACCGTACCGGTAAGCAATAGATTATTTATCTGTAATATTTCACATTTCACCAAAAATGTTTCAACGCAATTGAAGAACGGGTCGGATCGATTGCAAAATTACACGAAAAAGCGACAGGAGAAATTTATTTCGACGAGTATTGATTTCATTAAACAATCATTCAAACTTACACTACTGCAACGCTACACAAAGGTAAAAGGTTAAGTAAATCGCTCGCTTCCAAGCATGACAAAGTCTCTTAACAATTTACATTCGAACAAACGAGTTTACAAATGCATAAAACCCGGAATCTATAATAGTTATGCCACTTCCGGGTGGAAAAACCCGTAGGTTCCCGTAGAAGTGAAATTTTATTTTACCGATTTCTAGGTGTCAGAAATTCATATATGGCTGCACTGAATCGCCGGCAATGAATTTATAGGCTATAGAGGCCGGCTAACTCGTTCCGTAAATTCACATTCGCGGGCTAAAAGGGGGCCGATGGTGGTTTAAATCAATATGCAGGCGCATCCTATCGGTCGTTTTACCTTCCGTTATTATTCAGCGCATTCGATCTGGCAACGTTGGCCGCGGAGGGTGCGCTCCGGAGGTGGAAAAATGGGATTCAGGATGCAGAAGTTGGTTCCGCGATGGATCCCTTTCCCGTGTATCTCGTTTCAGCGCGGTTTCACGGTTGCAGCCGTTGCATAAGAGCCCTTTCACACGAAGACGCACCGGTCGCAATTCAATTCAGGATACTACTGTGTCCACACCGTCAAAGTCTACGAGTCCAATGTCTTAAGGTGTACACGTGTCAGTGTCTTAATCTCTTAAAGGTGTGAACACACTGGCAAGTTGCGACATTTTCTAGCGAGAGCAACTTGCAGAAGCGTGCACACTAGTTTGCAAATTATATAAATATATCATTTCCTGGGGAATCACGACGTCGCGCAAAGTTGGTCATTGGACTCGTCTTGACGTTAACTATAACATTGCTAAGTAGAGAATATATTTTTTATTTAACAACAAAATTGTTTTAAATTTTTTAGAAAAGTAATTACTGATTAATGTTTGTTGGGAACATCTTCTTGTCGGAGCACCGGAAATGTCCGAAAAATTGTGATAATATCTGAATAATGAATGATATTTAGTACAGTTTTGGAACAAATGGCGATACTTGAAATCTGTCTTCGCAGGTTTATTTGTTATAGAAAGACCCACGATTTTGCCACATACACCATTTTCCTATCTGCAGTAGTTTCCAAGATATTCGTGGAAAATGTTTTTTATCCTCGACTTTCATGTTTTGACCTTAGCTGTCACCAGGTTTTGAAATAACAAAATAATCTCTAATTCTGGGGATAATGCGTTTATTTTTTTATCTTAAATTTCGATTATTTGGCCATCTTATTTTAAAAGAATCATACGACAACCTTAAAAAATTCCGGTCACAGAGGCGCTTTAAACAATAATAACTTTTGTACCGGGATCCCGGGAAGATATACTGTCGATATAGACAAATACTATTGATTTGAAACAAAAATGGACAGATAATATTCAATAGATTCTCCAGGATATCAGTTCGAAATCAGGTAATTTTTCGGTAAAGAACAGAGTTCATAAAGTGTTGATATTTAAATGCTTGTTGTCTAATCAGAATTCTTAATAAATCGTCCACTTGGCCAGCGCTTTTCGCACGCGAGCGGAATTTGAGATCCCGTGAAATCCAGTATCGCAAGCATTGCGATCTTCGAAGACGCAACACGTGTGTACGCAGCTCGCGATACGTCTGCGTGACACGTGAATCGCGATTCACGCACCCTCCGCGTGAAAGCGGGGGTGAAACGCGGAACGGGACGAGCTCTGTACGAACGCGCAAGGTACGCCAAGGTGTAGAGTTGTGCCTAACCGTGTCCCATGGCTGGTTCTATACGAGGGTTTAATTAAGCTGCTGCTAATTCACCGGGGTATACGCGGTAATTGAAGCACGGGCCGGCTCGCAGCTGCGTCTAGACGGAAATACTTCCGACCCTGACCTCGGGACGGCAATTCACGGGCTCGTACATACCTATCAGCTACTCGCGAGGCTACTTGCAATTAATCGCCGGGCACGTCTTAATCTCGTGGACGTGTTCGCGTTTGCGATGACCGGGCACGTCTTAATCGGATAGCAGGATTAATTAGCGGTCGCCGATATGCATCGCGATCGCCACGGTCAATGCGAACCGTTTCGTTTCCCCCGTTACAGGTGGCAGGCTGCGGTGACCAATCGATTTTAATGTTTTCGATACCCTGATTACTGGATGTCGTCCTTCGACATCTGCAGATCCTCAGTTTGTGACTTATTTTGACAGAAAAGGGTAAACCGAATATTTCTCGAAAGAATATTTTTTGACAATTTCGAGATTACCTAATTTTCCCTTGTTTCCGGGTATCTCGATATCGAGAACTCGTCCCGATTCGGAATCAAATTCTCGACCCGACCCGACCCGACCCGACATTTTCGAGTTCTCGCACCTCTACTGAATTTAAACCTGAGATGGCCATCAGGGTTCGGTGACCGATTTTTGCAAGGAGCAACAAGTAAATTGCAGTTGTTAGAAATGTTTAGATATTCCTAACGTTTTCGTATTGATTAGTTTAGAAAATTAGAGTACGCGGAAGAGCACTTGACCGGTTAAGCGGTAATAAGCAGAAGGACTGCACGTGTGCGCGAGTCAGTAGTTTTGTAAAGGAATCTGTGCGAGAGAGGATTAAATTGATCTGCTTCACTTGATAGACTAATCTAATTGTAGTCGCGGGATTGAAACAGAATGATACGAGTGTTACGTAAGTAGGTTCTCCCTACTCTAACGTAGAGTAGAGTGATTCGATGTTCGGTATTTTTGCATTGACCTTTAGGGAGAAACAAATCGATTTTGCTTGGAGTGACTTAACCGATACAAGTACTTATAAAAAGGCAACGCAAAACAAGTACAACTGAACGAAAGGTGTAACTGGATAAGGAGGTCAAAAGTGCACTCAAATTATATTGAATTTAAACTTTCGGTAGCTTATCCAAAGAAAATACTTTCTGCCAATCTTCAACCCTATATGTCGACATGGAGGGCAGCAATGGGGTGAAAAAGAAAATCAGGCTTTCCCGTAATTTCTCTTATCCTCTGCGAATGAAAATTCTGAAAAAACTCAGGCATATTTTAGCTATTAGAATGCATATCTATGAATTTTTTCAGAATTTTTAGCACCGACACCGAATTTCAAGAAACAAAAGAAATGTTGAAATGCCGATTTCTTCTAGGAGTTATGAGATACTAAGTGTATATTTCTACACTTTTACCATCTCGTTATGGTTGTTAACATATAATTTTTCCAGATTTTTCAAGAAAATCTAAAACTGCTATTTTTTACCTTTTCCATGCCCGTACAAGTACCATGTTCACATAACTCGTATAATTAATTTTTACTTTACAAAACACAAATTTAGGGGGTTACAAATTTCGAGAGAAGCGAGATGTAAAGGATTTTATTAAATCACTGTCCGATACATAAACACACAAATACATGTACAAATTAGTTTATTGACTCGTGCAGTTCTCACGTTTCGTACCAAATTGGGATACTACTGTGTTGTACTATAATTTGTAGTCACTGTTTGGTACATTAGATTTCTAATAAATTATTTCATTGGCTCGCGTAGTTTTAATCTTCCGCACCAAAGTAGAAGTAGTATGCGATGTCAGTGAATTCTCGATATATGTCAACAACACGGGTCCTGCCAGCGTCATGTATCGTGTAGGAGACATACCCGAGTCGCGTTAAGTTTACATTTCTCGGCGTCCGAGGCCTCTCGAGCTTCGTGGCCCCTCGTACCTAGTGGGGTTAACTCCGCGACATTTATCATCGAGGTCTTGGCGACATATATGGAGAAGTCACTTTAACTAAAAGGGGAAGCCATCGTAGAAATCTTCGGGAAATGTCCCGTGCACGAAGAAGCATCGGCGCGTTTAACGCGAAATAGGCGCGAGAGCGAAAGCGAGAGCGTTTGATGTCGCGATTGCGCGTTCAGCTTATCGCGAGCGTTCGCTGCTTTTTCCTTCGTCTACTTGGTTTCGGAACGACGCCAATTACAGCTTGCAGCAGGTTAATTTCTCGGTGGTCCACGCATCGTTGGTAATTAAAGACCGTCACAGAATACGGGCGAAATATTTTTCCGCTTTAGATGTTACTCGCGAAGAGGGAGACGTCAGAATGGCGAAGGAAGTTTCAGCCGGGGCTGAAAGTTTCGTCGGCGAAGATGAAGATTCCTCGGGCCGTCTCCAATTAGTGCCCTATAATTACGATCCCCGGGAGTCACGAGGACCACGGACGCAGTCGTCACGACAAAGAATTTTATCTGTTTTTCTCTTTCTCTTCTCCTGGTTGTAACGAACGTTTCCTCTTCCTGAAGGACACGCTGTTGTTCCACTTTTTTATATTACGAGAGGAACGAACAGGCTGGACAGTATGTTTTATGCAACTCGGGCCCGGCGCGACGTGTCTCCTCACCGGTCCGTCGCCGAGAGATTTTGCGACGAAAAATTAAATAGAAAACTGTTTCTGTCGGTTGCCTTGAAGGGGAATTAAATTTTCATTTAGATTCCGCTCCTTTTGCCGAAACAATTCTATTCTCGAGAGCCTCCTCCCATGTTTTCCCGTGTTAAGGGAGAAAATGTGTTCAAGATGCAGAACAAACTTCTCGGCGGACAAATCGCGGATTTTTTGGGCACTTCTCAAAATTTGATTATTAATGTATATGTATAGAGATAATTCTTCACAGAAAATGAAATTTAACAATACAACTAATTTTCTAACAAAAACAATAAAAACGATTGTTAAGTAATTATTAAATGATTAATAATATGAATTTCCTCCTAACATGCCTAATATTCCTATTCTTTTTTTAGTTTATTTTAGAAAGAATTGTGGAATATTTTATGGACTTTTAAAAATATAAGTGGTGCAGTGGTATTTTTGTTTAACTCTGTTAACTCTAACTTTAACTCTGAATTTTGAAATTGACTAGAATATCATGAAACTCGTTGTTTGTTAATTGAACGTATTAGTTTAGTTTCTGCGTTGTTAGGTTGGTGGGAAGTAAACAACTAATAAACGTTATTGCATTTCGCATATTCCAACCCAAATGTAATTTACAATGTAAACGTTACGTGCGTACGTTTCAGCCAACAAATTACGAAATTATTCATAACTTTTTTTGAAAGCTCACTTCAAGTTGGTTCTGAAATGCTTCCCGACGGAATTCATAAATCTTTGACGGCTCATGCGAAAGCTAAAAGTTTGTACTTTATGATAGATTCAACTAGGTTCGTAAGAAAATTCGGTGTCATATCGAAAAATCGATAAATTTCAACAGATAGCTGGGAGGAGAATGATTGGATTTTATCGTTCTATTTTGACACTATTTTGAAATGCATGTTCGTGGGCATTTGTGAACATTTATGGACCTGTGCGAAAGCTGGAAAAACCGGACTTTATGATAGGTCTATGGAAGTTTGCAGAAAAATCGGAGAACACGTCGAAAAGTCGATAAATTCCGATAGCTCGGGGGAGAAGCGATTGGATTTTAATAATTGACTTTGAATCGATTTTGAAACGTATTTCCGTGAGAATTCGAACTTTTAACGGCTCTAACGGCTATAATGGATTCATTTCAGTTCGTAGAAAAATTCGAGAGCTCACGAAAGTCGACACAGTGAATTCCCGATATAAGTCGCTGCGAGCCTCGCGTTTAAAGGTCACTGGGACTACCCGCACCACCACCTTTACATTTCCGAGCGTGTACTCTGTATTTCGAATGTAACGTTCCGCGAGAACCACAGATTTCGTCTAAGTGTCACTCGCCAGAACATGCAAGTGACTTATATCGGAAAATCACTGTATTTAGGAGGTAGCCGCTAAGATTTTATTCATTTGAGTCGATGGACCATCGATCGAACATTGTAAAATTATGATCGCTAAAATAGAATAATGGAGGGTACAGAGTTTTCTGCAAGCGTATAGGAAAGATACAGTGAATTCCCGATATAAGTCGCTACGAGCCTCGCGTTTAAAGGTCACTGGGACTACCCGCACCACCACGGATGGTGACTTTTACATTTTCAACGTGCACTGTGTAGAACCACAGATTTCGTCTAAGTGTCACAGTCCAGAACCGCGCAAGTGTCTTATATCGGGAATTCACTGTAATTTGTAAAAATGTGTAACGCAATTTTTTTTGAAGCGATGGTCTATCGAAGATAAATTGAACGTTGGTCCATCGAAAGATCGCAAAGAATTTAGATTGCGTCTTGCCTCGCGTAAGCGAAATTTGTTTCTCAGCAACCTAACGTGTCATCCAGCTGTTTAATTCTTTGGAACCCTGTTTCTAGAAGTCGAAAGCTTAGGATCCGACGGTTTAACCATTTCTGCGCGCAGTCACGCTGTCCAACTAACTATCTTCCCGCGTCACCCAATGAGATAATCCTTGGCCGTGTCTTTCGCCGACGGAAATTCGCAGTCTCACGTTCCACGGGTTTCTCGGTGCTTCCTCGAGGGTTTCCAACGCAAGGAGTTCCGGCGTCCGATGTTCAGCCTCAATTTTTCCATCCGTTTCCCGCAAAGGGGCGAAACGACTCGAGGGCGCGTCTTACGTTGCTCGCCGTGCACACCCGCAACCTAATCTTGTCTCCTCCGTTACGGTGCTCCGTTTACTCGCCTTGCAGAAAACTAAGTGCATGCGAGAATGTGCGCGAAACTCGCCGAGTAGATACGCCCGCTTGTTACGTCCGATCAAGGCACGGCTACACTTCCGAGCTGAAAACGGTGCACGATGTGTCGGCTTTCATTTCGGAGCACTACACTGCAGCCGGGTGCATTTCTAGCAAGACTGCGGATTTTATAAGCGGTTGACAGATTAAAAGAATTTAACACTAGAACTACCGAGCGATAAATGCAACTGTCGTATATTGGTTTGTAATAGTGACAAGACTGAGCCCATTCAGACTTCATACAACTTTTATTGTAGTATCTGCTTCAATGAAGAGGTTCATTAAAAAATTTCCGATGAAAACATTTTTACAATTTCAGTCATTGTAAAAGAAAAAATTGGGGACCAGTTATTTTGACTGGTCCGGTAGTTCTAGTGTTAAGGACATCAACGTATTGCAGTGAATTCCCGATATAAGTCACTGCGAGCCTCGCGTTTAAAGGTCACTGGGACTACCCACGCCACCACGGATAGTGACTTTTACATTTCCCAGCGTGCACTGTGTATCTCACTGCGAACCACAGATTTCGACTAAGTGTCACTCTCCAGAACCGCGCAAATGACTTATATCGGTAATTCAGTGTAGTTCCAGCTTATTAAGGGATAAGGCCACAGTAACGGGCCTGAAAAAATCAACAGACCATTGTTTTCCGTATAGAAAAATAATCTAATCTAGAATCGAATCGAAACACTGTTTACCACTTAGCTTAAGGTACTTGACACATTTTTTCTGTATTTTCTCGATCCAAAATGGCGGCACTATCGCTTCCAGAATATCCAGGAGTCACTTTGACGTCACTTGCATGTCCTATAACTCACCTGTCCTATACTTTATTAGTCAAAGTCACAGCGGCAAATGCTGTCGACGAGATCCTACTATTCTTTGTATTATGTTAGACTCCTCGGTGACCGAGATATACCCCGCGATAGTGGGGATAATTCCGCGACATTTATCATCCAGACCTCGGCGACATATATCGCGAATTCACTGTATCCGCTTAAGCACTTAACCACTGGGATTGGGAATGGGATGACACATCGAGGAGAATGGGAAAGATTGGTGGTCGGTGTCCGACGTAAGATCATTTTCGCAAAAATGTTCCAGACGAGTGTTATTTTTTGGTGGTTCTCGCGAGCTCGGCGCAAGTCTCGCCCCGACACCGTCGGCGGCGCGTGCGATTTAATAAATAAACAGAGCACGACAGTCGATACACCGATTTGAATGGGGCGGCCGCGACGGAAATCGAGCTGGGGGATGCCGTTTCCTTTGAAATGTCAGAAACCCTCGTGTGTACGCTGCCAACGAGCAAAACGGCAGCGCGCGGTGGTGTTCCGCAGAAAGAGAGCCGGGGGCCGGGGAAGTTTAAGCGAATAGATTCTATAAAATCGACGCCTGTCCGCGACTACCAATCGTTCCGGGGATACGCGAAACTGCCGTGTCACAATTCCCGGGGAGCCCGAACGAAACTGTCGGGGCGGGCCGAGATAATATATCGTTGCCCCCCGGCCACCCGAAATGTCAGTCTGAAATGAAAGGCTTTGCATCGGCCACCGGATAGATAACCGATCTTTGTTCCTGCTTCGCGGAAAATCGATACGCGGCCATTGCGCTTTGTAAAATGCAAAGGGGGCGGGCTAGCTTTTTTTTTCTGTCGGCTCTCTTGATGCCTCTATCGCGGCCAACAAAACTATTGGCACTTTCGAGACGTTCCACGTGGTCCGGTGTGCACTTTTTTGTCTGGAAAAATATAGTTATATTCACGTTGACTTCTAAATTAACACTTTGTTGACGGGAGACAGTACCGCCCTCAGCACCGGGCAAACGGGGCAGCTGTCCCGGGCCCTGCGCTTGTTATTACTTTCATAATTGTTAAAAAATAAATAAATAGCTGAGGCATCCAATTTTTTAAATTTGATAAACTAGTCCTCGATAACGTAAACATTATTACGTTACTTCAGTAGCGTTACTGCAAAAACATTGTTCAAGCCTTTACACGGGCCTTTAAGACGATGTGACGAGAATTGTGGCACAAAAACTTTGATAACTCAGAAACTAATTTTTTCCAGACCTATATTGATATAAACTTTTTTCTTGTTCTCTAAGCATTAGGAATCTATTCATCAAGTTTTGCCTACCATTTGCGGAATACCTTGTATAAATAGCTACAAGGTTTTCGTTATTTTACGTATTACAAACCACAGTTTAGACAAGTTTGATCAGAACTGGAGGGCCAATCGACCAACGCTGCTTGCAAGTAGAAAATTGCAGGGACCAAATAACTGTTATTTGTAACCAAAAATTATGGAAATCGATATTTTTTAATCATTTTGTTCTTCGAACTCTTTTCTTTATATTTTGCGTGGATTATCTTAATAGTACTCAACTTCGTATTAAGGATTTTTATCGTAGAAAGTTTCAGAATAACTGTTATTTTTGGTCTCTGGCAAAATTGTCATCGATATCACGCGTTACGGTAATAGCATCCCGGTGTGCGTATGTGTGTGTAGCATATTCAATCAACTGCTCTGATGATTTTCACAATCTTATAAATAGAACGTCGGCGCTTGAAGCGTAAACATAAAGCGTTTTATAAATACCGTGTGGGAAAGAGCTAGTGAATTTGTGAATTTAACGAAGGATAGCTCATGATGTGCGGGGTCGGAAAATCTCGCGAAAGATTTTCAAGTAGGGGAGCGATAGGGGAATGAGGTAGCTGGGACACCGTGTCGGCAGTCGGGTATCTTAAGGGCCCGGGGTATTCACGTGACGTTTTATTTGTTTTATTTCTCTTTATTAATCCGTCTTGGTCTTGATCCGACGGGTCTTAAGTCTGTGACTAAACTTGTCACAATTTTTTGCTCCATATTATCGATATCACGAATTCCGACGCCAGAAAAGTGCTCTAAGTTTTTCGCTTTATTTCGCAGAGAATGAAGAGAAAATATAGCTCAATTTCTAGCTGGAGATATTTTCTAGCGCGCGCTGCTCTCGATTTCATCCAGAAAACTCATCCAATGGCAGAAAAATGCTTGGATTCCACGGCATGCGCATCGTCAAATTTTGGCCTACTTCTAACGCTTATGTTACCAAATATCTGCATAATCTCGGCAGCTCCTGACCAGCGTGCGCTAGATTGAACCTTCCCCTTTCGAACGAGCCCTTGACCAGCGACAAAATATTCTTGTATAAGGACGAAAACTTGGGGCGCGTAAAACTATTTTCTGTCGGTAATGTAGTCACTCTACCTTATCGCGAATCTACGAAGACCGGGCCCTGAATTTTGATACGCACAGGTGGCAGACGCGTCGTATCTAGGACATCGGGTATATCGGACCTTATCGGTATCGAGTAACCTTATTTGCATCGAACAGAGCGGCGTTCGTTTTTACTCGGTACCCTCAATATTTTTTTTTATCCCATCGATCGCGACAGAATGGATTTAATCTTATGGAAATTCCGATATGAAAGGGCAGCGAACTGCGACGCGGCTGAGATCTAGGAGTTCGTCATTTCGCCGGCGATACCGATGAAACAGTGGATCTTCGACGGTTCTGATTTCCCTAGTGGGAAGTGCTCTAACTGAAATCTTCGGCCGTGCAGCTCTATCGAAAGCTTTCCGATTCTCTCGATATTGTTCTCCTTTTTCGCATGCACTTCTTCTCTCGACCTCGATCAACCGAATACATCGAACCTCCCGGTAATCATCGATGCATTGAAGTTGAAACTTTAAATCCACGACGACCGTATATGTACCGACTTCTTTCTCCATCTGCGCGAGATTACGATTAAAAAGGTTAACTCGAGGTGAAACCATCGCGAGCTCAACTCAACTTTTCACACATTTTTTTGTTACACGCTCCGTTTCACTGGGAAGAAAATGTCGCGTTATTATTTTTCGAGAAAATCACCGCGTCGATTTAATATTTTTCAAACTACGAAAAAAACTCTTTTAAAGGAGCTTTAAGCAAAATGTCAACCGAATTTTTTTCTTAATTTTCAATTTAGTATTTCAAAGTAGTAGCTTTAATAACACCTTGTAGCTCGTAGCTTTAATAATACCCGTACCTTCGTAATGCATTGGAAATTCGTGTTGAAAGTGAATGACGCGTTATTGATATAATTTTAATTAATACGTCATTCCTGTCTCGTATTTGTCTTTTATGTGATACCCATTTTTAAAAACTTTGATGTGTGTTTTTATGATTTCGTTTGTACATGAATGCGCATTTCATGAGATATCACACATAACAGTGTTACTGTCATTGTTATAATTTAACGAGTAAATCCGATATTCGGAAAGAGGGACGTCAAAAATCATTAAAATAAAGTAATTAAAATAATCGCGTTATTTGATCTGATTTTATTTTATACCAAAATGAAGCGTGTTATATTTATTTTATAGTTTTTTCACAAATATCATGATTTTATAAACGAAACAAAATTTTAACTTTCAATATTTCGAATTAAAACTGTACCCACGGAATGTTAAAGGTAGCTATTTCATGTTACGCACCTTTAGAAATATTGGAACTCGTCATTGCGACAAGTCTGGTAATTCTAGCGTGAATAATACGTGGACCTACCGCACATAGAGTACGTACTCGGGTCCCAGATTCACTCAGTCTTCGTAATTAATTCAGCGCAGCAAACGTCACGAGATGTTACAAACCGAGCGTCCATAATAAATAACTTCGCCTCGCGAAGTCGAAGAAACGAATCGTCGCGTTGCGAACGTTAACAGATTATCGTGTAGCTAGCAAATTTCCATTGGATCATTGCGTGTCACTATAGTGATGCTCGGTCATCGTCCGCGAATTTCCCAGTGGATTAATCACGCCTGTAAAAGCGCGTTAATTGGCCGGTCACGGGCTGACTAGTGGCCGGAGGCTATTTCGCGCTGGCGGAGATGGCGAGGCTGGCCTAAACGAGCCACTATAATTCACCTAGTTTCGATATTCCTTGAAAGGTGGTCCACTTCCAATCTAACTACACAAAAATCAAAAACAACAGAAAAATTCAATCAGTCGCTTGGCCGATATTCAAGAAATTTTCATTTCAATTTTTCTCGTTTCGTCGATTTTTCCTGAAAAAACTCGCGCGGACGAAAATGGTTTCTACGTGGTTCCTATATTTTTTGGTTTCCACCGTCAGGCCGAGCAGCTCGAATTGATTCCCGTTGCAGGGTAAAATGGCGCGGCCGGGTGGTGGGGGTGGGTTTTCACGATCATTGCACGGTATTAACGTCCATTTTACGGGCCCTCGATTTCTTTATTACTTCTCGCGAGTCTTCCGGTTCCCGGGGCTCCGCGGCTCAGGGAAATGAATGTCTATTTATTATGCAGCAGCCCGAGGCCTACGTGTGTACGACCGCCTTGGAGATTCACGATCCTGCCGCCCGCAACTTCTCCCCCGTATAAAGTTACGAATTTACAATATGGCCGTGCGCGTGCCCCAGCTTCTGCCCGTAGCCGCGAAATAAAGCCACGCTCGCGCGATGCATTCCTGCGAGAGGAAACCTACGGCTGTCTGGTTCATCCTGCTATCCGGGAGTTTAGCAGTTTCGCTATCTGGCCCGGCGAGCCGGCCACGCCGCGCCTGCCGCTTCCGGTATCAGCGGCGAACTTCCTTCCTATCTGGGAACTGGCTCGGACAGGTAGCCCGGCTATTATTAATAACCGCGATTTATCAGTGCCGCGAGATTAATCCTATAATTATGCTTTCTCTGCCGCGTCTACGTTCCGCGTTCCCAGTTATTACCCCCCCCCCCCCCCGGGGGCTAATGACTCCAGAGCGGAGTTCTGCCGGAATTTTTGTTTCGTTGCGACCGGATCTGGCCGGGCTTCGTGCTTATGGTTTTAATTTCGAGATCCTCTAACAGTTTCACTGATTATTCTGTAATCTTAAAAATTCCGTAACAGACAGTAATTTGTTTAGCTCGAAACGCATAAAGTAGCGGAGAGGTGAACCCTGCAGTGGTTTATCTTGCAGTTTCTCAGGACCCCCATTTCTCTATACTAATTTTCGCTACACGGCGCAACCGCAAATATGAAATTTGAGGTTTCCGGTCTTGAATTACACGCCTAAAACTATCCCAGTAAATTTTTGTGGAATTTTAAAGAAGTCCCAGTATGAGACTTCGTAGTCTTACAGCTAATTGCAGGAATGACCAGTTGAGATCGATTATCGCTTCGACTGTATTATGAACAAAAAATTAAAATTTAAAGATTTGTATTGTGTCAGCTGTATGTGAGGCGGCAGTCATCGGTGATCATCTGATGTCAGCAGGACTCAAATGTTCCATGCGAACATGCGCCGTATGTTTCCGAAACAGCTCGAGCTACGAGTGACTGATTAATAATAACAAAATGGAACCGAAACGGGGAAGAAAAGAAATCTTTCGTAGCTAGCCTTGGCATGCAAGATCCGGCCCCGAGGACGTAGCCAAGATTGAATATTTCTTCCGGTACGAAAATCAATGTTTTCCTTACGAATTTTCCCGCCGGTGCCCGGTGTGCATGCACCGCATGCTCCCCGGCGGTGCATGCATTCTGCCGTGAGACCTCTCGATGCATCGTCGGCTTTTAATACTTGCCTGTTCAAAGGGTGAAGAGAAATACGATTCCCCTTTACGGCGCCGTGCTTTAAGAGGCACGGAACAGCCCCGCTTATACCAATAAGTGGACGTCCGTTATCAGCCTTTATTTAGCAACGGGTACACCCTCCTGTCGACGGAAAAGTTGCAATAAAGGGGTGCTGGTTGTTCACGACGAGAGAGCCTCGTCGGCCTCGGATAAACTTTTAATATGTCTCCGGCAAACCTAAGCCCGGCCCGACCTGGTTCGGCCTGAATCCATTACCGACCGACACTCGTACATTCGTTGGCCAATCGGAAGCAGAGTTTGAATTTTTCCGAAGCAATCACCAGGACACGGAATGGTGGCTCTAACTATCAGCAACTGTAACTTATGTTCATGCCTAGACTGCGAAATACAGTGATTTCTCTGTACATGTCGCCAAGGCCTGGATGATAAACGTCGCGTGATTATCCCCACTACCACTGGGTATACCCCGCGAAGGGCCACGTGAGCTCGGTTATGTCTTCTGGACGATATACGACTCTGACAAGACCCGCGTCGTTGACATATATCGAGAATTCATTGTAAACATTTTCTTTTAATTTTTCTACCGTTCTAAATTGCAACTACTCATTTTTACCATAAATGCTGAACGTAGACTTCTCCGTGGGATTGTAGGTGCCTGCCAGGACAGAACTGTGTGCAGGAATCATAAGTGTCGCTGTCTGGGAAACTATAGTTCCGTCGGACATTGAAAAGTTGGACAGCTAGAGCATCGAGTAAAGTCGCCGCTAATCGATCATCGTTGCTCGAGAGTTACCGAACGCAACGTCGAACCCGAGCTTTATTACCTCGGAGGAACTCGGACGTACTTCCCTCCCTTCGAGCCACCCCTTCTTCCTGATCCTCTCTCAACTCGGGAAAAAGCACTCTCCTTCGGCTCGAGATTTTATTACTCTCTAACGAATAAAATCCACCGGATCGCTCGCTGTCGAAACTCGAGAAAAAAGAGGAGAGAGAGAGAGAAAGAAAACTAGAGAAGGGGGTGGGAAGCGGGTGGAGGGATTCAGGTGAAAAAATATCCCGCGTGAGATTCCTAAAGAGAGTATTTACCAGAGACTTATTTCGCAGCGAATTACCTTCGCGTATCCACCACCCTTCGCATCCCGCGGGAATGCTCGGGAAAGCTTTGCAAGGATGCTCTCGGGTGGCCGCCGCCGATAAAACTCGGGCCACGGGTTATTAGCGCGGCAAACAGAGAATGATACAACTGTCGAGAACTCGAACACAGTTCACGGCCGAGCTGTACCGGTGGATTTCCCGACCGGACACCGGTCTGTGGACTCGCGTTGCGCAAAGTGCTGTCCACTACCTCGGAAGGCCACCCGAATTAACGCTTCAACGACGGGACGCGCCAATCGATCCCCTAACTGCAACGAAACTTGCGTTTCCCACCGGAAACAATTGGCTTCTTAAGCGAAATAATCGCATCGCATCGGAACTCCTCGGAAATAATCAAATCCTACGATAACACTTCACCCACTTTCTAGTTAGACCTTAAATGGAGAACCTTGCGTAAATGGCCTAGAAGAATTTTTCTTGAAAAATTGTCATGCGTAGATTGATTTAAAATTTGAGGTGACATTTATTAACGTTATAATGTGAACAAAAATATTTTTCTGCAATGGTCCAGTGCACAGAAATGATCTGAAACAAAACGATCCAAATGGAATCGTTAGTTTATGCAAATACGCACAACATGACATTGTTCTTTCATTAAAATTTTCAAAATTGCAAAAATGGCGTAGTTTTGAAACAATAAAACGGATTTTCTGTTAGCAACAATGTTTTGAATAAAAAATTAGAAAATCGGAGCTCGTTCGAACGATCTTATCGTAATTTGATCTCGTCGTATCTACTTTGTTTTAATTATATGTACATCTTTTCAACGCGTTAATTTTTCACCATTGTCTGTTTGGTACTGAAAAGCTAATTAAATACAGACAATGGCGGTCGGGTTTATCGACTTCTATTATAAACTGTGTCTCTTAAATAACGATTATAAAGTACGATGTAATTGGAGACTATTGATTTTGCAAGCCGTCTATCGCGGCGGTAATAACTAGACTGCTGATGTTTCTGTAATTTCCAATTTTTGTAGATTTGTACATTTGTAGATTGTAAATTTGTGTAGACAAATTTTAAGAAATTAGAGCGAAATAAAATCCTATTTTTCATGGGAACGGCCTCTGTAGATCCAAAGCAAATAAAAATGGTACTAAATTTTATCGAATTTTATGTTATGGTATTTTTTGCAAATTTTCATATGCCGTGAATGCATAAAGATGCGCAGTGTAGTATTAACATTCAAGCTTGATTGCTTACTAATCTGTCAGAAATAGAATTGACAAAACAATAGATTTTTACAACCTGGCAAAACCTATTCGATAGGGCCAACAAATGTCTTCAGGAAGGGTAAGAGAATGGTTTGGAGCACATCTTAAAAAGGATCACGTGCCCGCATGACAGTGTAATGATTGGGGTTGGCAGGTACGACTGCGAAATCCCTTAACTACAAGCTCCAAGGTCTGCCGTGCTCGGTGTTACGACATTTGACAGGATGTGGGTTTACGATAGGTCGTCAATCGCTGCTAAGGTGCAAGAACAACTCCGAGCTCGACCAACAATAAATCAGAGAAATGGGTAAATAAAGAAAAGCTACGGACTGTCAGACTTCGATTTCGATGCAATTTCGTTTCTTTTAGTATTGTCAGAAGTAGTACGTACCTGCAGTGACGAGCAGAATTGAACCAATGAAACCATCTTTTTTTAAAAATTATTATCTGTGTATTTATTAAGACAGAGTCCTCTAGATTTCAAGGATTTCAACGATTTTACATTTATTTCAACTTGAGAAACGATTAATTTCCATTACACTGAATCTTCACCAGTTACAGTAATTTATTCTTGTCTCAAATTTGCACCAATCCCAAAATATTAACAAAAAGATGTATTTAATTTTTCCAAAAAAACCAAAAACCTTCGATACAAAATATCAACAATAAGATCAAATGTGTTCACATCTTCACTGAAATGATTATAGTAACGGAAAAATAGAGATCGAAGTCCCGAGAATATTGTCAAAATCTAGCTACAAATCAGCCAAAATAATTTGCATCTCTCTGGTCAGTCCAAGGTTCCCAAATAACATATTAAATACATTTCTTACTTAGTATTTCGAACGGGTGCAAAATTGAGTCCGGAATAAGGTACTACAACTAGTAAATTAACACTAGAACTACCGAGCCCTAAACGTGACTTAGACATCCCTTTATAATAACAGCAAGATTGAATTTGCTCAGGTTTCATACGATTTTCATATGATGAATATTTCATACGATGAAAGGGGAGATATATTAAAAAATTTCTCGTGAAAACGTTTTCATAGTTTCACTAATCGTGAAAGAAAAAATCATCCACCAGTCATTTTCACTGGTTCGGTAGTTCTAGTGTCAAATGTAACAGACTAGAATATTCATCGTCGCTCAAGTTGGAATGACATGTAAAATTATGTTTCCCGTTTTAACGGTAGATTTACGGGACCCGTCAAAATGACGGATTCTAATATTTTAAAATTGCGAATATTCAGGTTGTAAAAATGCATCCATAAACAATTATTGAACAAATTCATTTCTCTGGGTATATATTATTAAAAAAATCGCTACAAACTTTGATCGATACATTCATGTTATTTTGATAAAGTAATGTAAAACAGTAATTTTCAGTGCTCCGTGAACCTAGTGTTAATAAAGTCGTAAATCGCGACCAAAAGACTGGAAAAGTTCTGGAAAAATGGTTTTCATAGGTTCTGCTTCTCGCTGTGCATACATCGATGTCTAAATTTTTGTGGTCACAATAGCAGGCCGATCAACGTGCTAAAGGGTGTACACAGAGAGCCGGTAAATCCTGATGTGGGACCGCGTCGCGGCGTGTCGCGTCGCTGGGAACCTCCGTGAAAGTAGCCATTGTTGCATCCGACCTTCCGGACCGCGTTGCGGTGCGGTGGATTGTCCTGAGCGAATGAATGAACGAAACGGCAAGGTGGAGCGGATGTAGTTGCAGGGAAAGAGAGCGAAATAGACGGAAACGAGGGGGATAGTCAAAGAGAGATAGAGAGAGAGAGAGAGCGAGAGAGATAGAGAGAGAGAGGGAGGGTGTATATGCGTCCTCGAACTCGCAAGTGACCCGATACAAATTCTCCGGAGCTACCCGATAAATATCGATGGCAGGAGGCACGCTG
This sequence comes from Halictus quadricinctus, assembly GCA_028454245.1. Classification (NCBI taxonomy): domain Eukaryota; kingdom Metazoa; phylum Arthropoda; class Insecta; order Hymenoptera; family Halictidae; genus Halictus; species Halictus quadricinctus. The sequence goes on along the minus strand of CM052115.1, from coordinate 11,785,670 downwards.
TCCAGCGTCCCCGAGCAGCCTCGGAGTCTGCTGGAGCCGGGGTGAGGGTGTGAGGACGCGAAAGAGCCGGTCCATCGGGTCTGGCAAGAAAATCAGAGGAAGACAGAGAGCGTGGGAGTGACGTTGGGGGTGAGCTCGGCTGTAATAGCATCGCCACTGTGTGTTCGTACTGTTGGTACGTATGAACGGTGGGACAGACAGGGTGGCAGAGGGGTAGACAGCACCAGTCGGTCGATACGCGCCCCTTTGGCGACGTACCGTGGCCCATTCTCGTGCTCCCTTTCCCACCCCTATCTCTCTCTCTCTCTCTCTCTCTCTCTCTCACACACACTCCCCCCTGTATCTCTTTCTCCCTCCTCCCGTGTGCTGCACACACAACACTCTTCCAACGTTCTTCCTCTTCTGCCTCATCGTGTCGCCGATGCCATCCTGTTACCTCGTCTTCGCGTGTCACGCTGCATCTTCGACGGCATTGTCATCGCTGATTACCGAACCGCCGCCTCATTACCGGAAACACTGAAGGCGCATCGCGTGTTCACCGTTCTGCCACACACCACCTCCTCGGGGGTGAGGGGGTGGTTCCATCGGGCGCCCAGCTCGAGGATCTCGTGCGAAGCTCGTACCGGCTCGAAAGGGAACACCGTTTCGTTGGAAGATTGCAGGGATCGGATTTGCGATTGTCTTCAAGGGCTCCGAGAGGCTGTTGCGTTCGGGGAATTGTTCGAGCAACCCTTCGTAACGTCGTTCCGTCTGAATACGGCCGGGAAATTGGAGCGGGTCTTGCCGAACGATTGTGTTTTTAACCCCCTTGATTGCCCAGCTGATGGAAACCTCTTTGTCGGTCGGGATTTCCTAGACCAGACGGAAAATTTATCGCTACCGCGTGAAGCTTATGGATCCAATAAGCTTATCGATTAAATAACGCAAACAACAATGTATCACTTCATTCCGTTCGAAGGCTAGTGACGTGTTGACGGCCCTACAAATTTTCCACGGAATCAAAATAATTAACGGAAAGATTGAGTTTGTCATACTGGATGGAATGTAGGTAGTGGGATACTCAACATGAGCATCAAATATCTCGTTTGTTATCGATAATTGTCTTAAAATTGTCCACAGAATCAAAATAATTAACCGAAACGGAAAGATTGAGTTTATCATACTGGATGGAATGTAGGTAGTGGTACACTCAACACGAGCATCAAATATCTCGTTTCTTATCGATAATTGTCTTAAAATTGTGCTAAAAATTTTCCACAGAATCAAAATAATTAACCGAAACGGAAAGATTGAGTTTATTATACTGGATGGAATGTAGGTAGTGGGATACTCAACACAAGCATCAAATATCTCGTTTATTATCTGCAGGGGTCCTCCAAAAGGAAATAAGGGAACGGTGCTCAAATAATGTAATAACTTTGTAATAAATTTAATAAGTGCTTTTAAGGGGAGGAACGCGCCCAGCAAGATGCAAACGAGTGTCGTTTATTGTTTGGAATATAATTCTTCTGAAGTTGTTTCTATTTTGCGTTTCAAGCGTTCGGTTTCGTTATGAACGCGTAACATCCGGAGTCTAATGATGGCACGTTAATTTGAGACTCCAATTATGTACCTACCTGGACTATCTGCAGTGTAAACTGGACCCGGTGTAAGAAAATGCAGGTAGCCGCCATGTAACGAGGCAGTTCCCTTGAAAGCTGCGTTAAATGCAAGACTGAATTTCAGGAATGCGTCGCTCCGTATTACGAAATTCCCGACGATCAAGAGAGAGAGAGAGAGAGAGAGGGAGAGAGAGAGAGAGGAGGAACGAAGATATATAGTTTGCTAGAAACGAGTGGGACCACAGAAACATGTTGCAGAAAGAAGCTCGGAAAATAAGGACATTTTGAATTTTGTTGAAATAAATCTCTAACGAGGTTTTCTATAATGAACAGAAAAATTCTTCCTTCTTTGGAAGAAGGCCGCGCGCGAGAGAGAAAGAGAGAGAGTGGTTGCCGGCGTTAGTATTAGGAGAGAAATAGAGAAGAGTTCTCGCTGAATGTGAGAGTTGTTCTCTCTCTCACACTGCTCTAGTGTTTTGTTCGATAGCCGTGTTCCATTTATGCCACGATAATCGCGAGTGTTCCAAGTGGTCCCATGTAGCGTGCTACGCAGCCAAGGGCGAATTCTCGACGCACAAATAATGAGGAATATTGCTTTAGTCGCGCGCGAGTAATTCGCTTTAATTTTGTATCCGAGACGCTGAAGCAGCAATATTGCATACGACGACGACATCCACGGCCACGCGTCTGTGTATGTATATCGCCCTTGGTAATTCCTTCATTTCATAGGGGAACGAGAAATGCCATTTACGCTCTGCCATCCAGACGTTCGTTATGGCTTGAATAATTATTACGTCAATTTGCTTCTGCCAATCCCATGTTGTCCGTAGAATCCATCCGGCGCGCATTTCGGAGGGAACGCCGAGACTAATTTCGTACGATTCGTTTTCGATTCGGGAGAACTTTCCATCGCCGCGGATTCGCGAGAAAGAAATTCAACCGGCGCGGCGCTCGGACATGTTCAACGAAGAATTTCGCTCGGTTCGAAAATAAAAGAGAGATTTAATTAAGCCCCGGCCGAACTTTCCGAACTAGAGCGAATAAGGAAAAATACATTTTTTCGCTCCCGAGGGGTCTCTGTCGCGATTAATTTCCTGCCTGCTCCCATTATACCGTGTGGAAAATCAGTTTGGAATTGAATACCTCTCGTCGGCCGGGAATCATTAGCACGGGAATCGCGGAATCGATTAAAAATGTGTCCGACAAGTTTGGCGAGCAGTTGTTATAAACGTTTAACTGGTTTATAGCCGCGGACGTTTGCATAACCTGGAACACGTAATAGTCTTTCCGGACGACGAGCGCCGCGCTTCCGATGCGTTTGGCACGTCCAGTCCGATGCATCTGCATGCCCGAACGTTATGAATTTTATGCACGATCCCGCAATACGATTTATTAATTGGCACAGTTCAATTTTTATCGTTCCGCCCGGGCTCGTCGGCGAACGTTTCTCTGGATCGCTTTTTTTCGCCCGTTTTACTTCCCCGTGAAATACGAGCTACACATGTATCAATTGAAATGAAAACATGACGGTATAAGATGTAAATGTTAGTTTGTTTTTATCCTTTGTTACATTTTAAAAATCATTTCATTTAAACGCCCGTCTCGGGACTTCTGGTGAACAACACTTTTTAGCCACTTTTTCACCTAAATCGGCAGTAATGACACGATTGATGGTGGCCTTTAAATCATCCAGCGTTGTCGGCTTATTGGAATAAATCGGCGATTTAACATAGCCCCAGAGAAAATAATATAAAGGTGTTCCGTCAGTTCACATCAGCATTGAACTGAATTTAATTGAACAGATTCATTATATTTCGTTTTCAACAATTTCTACTGCGACTGATTTTTTCGTGATAAAATAGCAACTAATAATCTCGACAGGAGGAAGCAAAAAATATGGCTGTAATAAGCTGTCGAATATCCATGGTACTATTGTGATAACCCTGTAGAATTCGATCAAGTACATCACGCTGGAATCTCGCGTTTCAATATTCGAGAAATTGCAAATTTCAGAGTCCTTCGTATGTCACCGAGCGATTATCGATCGCCGTCTCGAATTGTACTCGATACCATTGTCCTATCTCGTCCTCAATGGCTTCTTAAATCTTAACGAGTGAACGCGAAATGCGATGCGATTTTTTATGATACTCACGGCACTCTGTCCTCTCAGCCGAAAGTTACGACGATAATAAGAGGACGTGCAGGGGCTATCTTCCGATGATTTACATTTAAACGGTGTCTTTTAAGTTCCTCGGCTTTATCCCCGAAAGGAAAGTTTGTTCGAAAAATTTTTAATCGTCCCAAGATCCGCTATCCGGATGGCATTAATTTTTTCACGGAGTTTTGTGTTAAGCTTTCATAGAGGCGACACTTGTGCAGCTTTAAAAATTAGTTTATGTACCAGTTTATTCATTGCACTTCGAATTTTTATGAATTATTGTACGAACAAATTTTGTTTGCCTTCGCGTCGATTCGAAATTTCCCGCGAAGTTGTCTCGTTGTCTAGGAGTGAACATGCGGATGACGCATGATCGACTGCTTTGCATTTCAAGTTATCCTTCGAGTAGTTACTTCTGCTTTGTGTCAGACATCAGGTACGATTCCATCCCTGGGGGTTAACGACCTAGGTCCGTCGAGCGTTGCTCGCGGTTAATTAGCAACTGTGCATGGCTCAAAGCAACTTTAGACGGGTACGCGTGTCCTTTGCCCTGCTTCGCATGACTTTATTGTACGGCCAAGGCTTACGAGATTACGCGTACCATTTATAATGAGCAACGAGCATGAATCCTGTGTGCCCTGCTCTGCCTCCGTCTTTAGTGACTTTCTGTTTGTCCTGTCTTCTCAACTTCTCGAGTATTGTAGGGTTACAATCACGTATCTCTTTCATCTTTGAAAGTCGACAACATGCCTTTATGGTACGGATACTGAAGATAATTGAACACAATATGCCTTTGTATAAAAGCCATTTTTAATACGCTGCGGGCCAAGGAAGTAAGAGGCCTTTGCTGAACGGGTAGAAGCTCTTCAAAGTTTTTAGTGATTTACGTTGCGAATGAGATAAGACCCTCCGAGGATTTCTAATGCATCTCTGGAACCATTAGAGGATCGTCAAGGTTCTCCTCAAGGTTTCTCTCCAGAGACCTGCGAGCATCCTGAAAAAATACAGACACGACGTTAGACGATCTACGAGCGGCCATTAGGATCATAAAATGCTTCCTGAGGGCTCATTGGAGGTACCCAGAATCCCTAGGATGTTCCCTGAGGTCTTCAAGGATCTTAAACAGGATCCAAAAACCATTAACTGCTCTTCAAGAATCCATAAAAGGCACCACTGAACTCTAAATTGTCTCTGGACCCTTCAAGGGTATTCAGAAGGTTCCAAGGATCACAAATTGCTCTTCAAGAATCCATTAGGGGCACCAGGGAACTTCAAACTGTTCCAAGAATCACTGAGATCCTTCAAGGATCTTAAACAGGTTCCAAAAACCATTAACTGCTCTTCAAGAATCCAGAAAAGGCGCCACGGAACTCTAAATTGTTTCTGGACCCTTCAAGGGTATTCAGAAGGTTCCAAGGACCGCAAATTGCTCTTCAAGAATCCATTAGGGGCACCAAGGAACTTCAAATTGTTCCAAGAATCACTGAGATCCTTCAAGGATCTTAAACAGGTTCCGAAAACCATTAACTGCTCTTCAAGAATCCATAAAAGGCACCACGGAACTCTAAATTGTCTCTGGACCCTTCAAGGATCTTCAGAAGGTTCCAAGATTCATACTCTCCAAGGGTCCACAGAAGAAGACACCTGGGATGTTCCAAGGATCGCTTCATTCCTTCGAGAGTGTTCAGAAGGATTCCAGGAACTATTAGACGGTTCAAGTGTCCAGGCATCAAGGATCCTTACGAACACTTGAGAAGTCTCAGAGGTGTTAGGAACTACTAGATGCTCTCTAGGAGTCCATAGAAAGCATCGAGAACAACTAGAGGTCCTTGAAGTGATCCTAGGAGCTACAAAGTCCACTCAAGCTTTTCCACAGACCCTTAGAAGAACTTCTGAAAACTATTGCGGATAAATTCTCTTGAAGTAGAAACAAATCTACAAATTTTGAAGTTCTTTTACAGAAAATTTGTGTATAGAACCTACAGGTCCCTGAAGGTCCGACTTTGAATGGCGTGGTAGACATTGCAAATTTCCGGGAATTATACATTCCTTACCGTTACCTGATTTCTGTTATTCCTGGTTAGTGGAAAAATAGTTTGTCTCCGAGGAATGTTGCCGTTTACTTTCCCAATATCCATTTGAGTTTGGCGGAAGCGCCACTTGGCCAACAAGGTCCAACCGGTCCGAGACCCCATACCCGCGGACAACCCCTTTAAACTTTTCGTAAGCCCCGACACCCTCGAAAGCTGTCGAGATCTCTCGATCGTTGCAGAATGTCTGCGACTTCTGAGATCTCCGTGATCCGAGGTATTTCGGAGTTCAACTGGATCTCCTGACATTTCCAGGAGATCCAAGCAGCCTGACAGCTTGGTAATTTGTTCGTGCCAGTTCCGCGGGTCTACATTATACGCATTCCGCGTTTGTGATTCTACATACTTCGCGTTGAACGCGATCGTGAGCTTAATGTTGACAACATGTCTGTCGGGGTTTTAGCGACGCGACGCGAAAAACCGGACCCGTCGAGTGTAGATTAGCTTTGGTCAAAACTGGGCCATGTATGTGTACCTGGTACTTATCTCTATTAACTGTCTTTTCGTGATGAATTGAAGAATTCTCGTTGTATGACAGTGTCAACCTTACGTTTTCAAGTCAGTGGAAAAACTCACACCACCGCGGTGAGTGGCAAAGCTCGAGAGGCTATATCGGTGTGAGACCAGAAGACCATTTTAATCGGAATAATGCCACAAATATATTGGTGAAAGTCTCATAAGAAAATAATTAATAATAAAGAAGTTAAATTTTTCATTTAAAGTCTTCATGTCACTAGCGCTTAGTGGTCACAGGTTTCTTATGACTCGTAGACGGATATGACTCTTAGGTTTCCAGCGTGTTCTGTGTATTTCAAATGCGACGAGAGAACCTACGATTTCGTATTGGTGTCAGTAAAAAGAACGGCGGGACTGACATACAACGAGATTTCACTGTAAATCGTTTAGCAACGACGGTATAGTAACAAGTTAACTTGAGAAACATTAATGTAAGAAGTTCTTCTTACTTTCGGATAAAGAAACAGTTAAGCCCGGCATTGCGCGAGATCATTTGGCAAACTGCTCTTGCAAGTAGTTTATCTTCTGTCAGTGGTCTCTGTTAAGTGCAGCATTGTACCAGATCGTTACCACAGCTTCTAAACTAGCCGTACCAAATCGGTCGAGTTCCATTAATCCCGCAGGACCGTAACTCTAATCTGATCTCCGAACTGTCATTTAAAACAGTTCGATCGTCTGTCTGCCGAGTTTTTAGTAGGCTATACCGCTGCTTCGAGAACGCAACGCGTGCAGTCAGGGTTAGGTTCGCAATCAGGCGGTTTATCTTCTAGATTCCGGAGCATTGGTCTCAATTAAGTTCAGCTGTGTACCGAAACGTTTCCACCGGTCCTAAACTATCCATACCAAATCTGTTAAGTACCATCGATCCCACGGGGCCATCGGTACGCTAATCTCAACTCCGGGAGTTCCCGTTTAAAATAGCAAGAGGATAACCGAGCTGAAAGGAGCCTAACCGGCGCTGTATCTGGCCGCTGGAAAATCCATTTTACAGTCAGATTGCTCGTTTACCTGCTTTCGCCGGGTCGACTTTTAAACAGATTCCGGGTGACCGTAACTTCGTATCGATTCCTCGCGTCCCGTTTCCCTTTCCTCCCCTCGCCATCGCTTCCGTTTTCTTTTTTATCGTCGGCCTGGTCTTTCTTCTCGCAGTACGGATTACAACGGATCAGTCGATTACCGTGTCGAGGGTTGGGCGCACCCGACACCCTCCGCCAACGCAAACACAGAGGCCAAGTAGGCCAGATTGGCCGGTGGGGGAAACTTTCAATACAAAGACGGAACACCCAGCCCGGAATAAAAACCGCGCCTCTATTTCGCACGGTACGGCAGTACAATAGCGCACTGTTCAATTTACATCGGTTCGGGAGTAGGACCGAGTTTTTTTCAAGAACTGTTTCGGAGACGAGCGGAAATTTTATTACCAGTCATCTTCGTCTTATCTCTATAATTGTCATGCCAAAGGATAGCCG
>CM052115.1:11763962-11777736 GCA_028454245.1 Halictus quadricinctus | reverse complement strand
AATTTACATCGGTTCGGGAGTAGGACCGAGTTTTTTTCAAGAACTGCTTTGGAGAGGAGCGGAAATTTTATTACCAGTTATTTTCGTCTTATCTCTATAATTGTCATGCCAAAGGATAACTGATATTATCTCGATTAAAATGAGTCCAAACACGATGCTAATCCGACTATTTTTAGCGATTTAAATACATCATTCAGTTCCGTATTACGGGCCTGGCCAACTGCTTGCTCACGAGCTGGCGACGCTCGAGCCCTACCCCCACTACCGCGCTTCGACTCGCGCAAGCGCAGTAGTGCGGGTAGCGGGTCCGAGCGTCGTCAGCTCTTGAGCACAGTGTCGCTAACTGTTACCCCCACCACCGCGCTTCGACTCGCGCAAGCGCAGTAGTGGGTTAGCTGCTCCGAGTGTCGTCAGCTCTTGAGTCGCCAACTACTACCCAAACGGGTAGCTTTTTCCTCTCCTCCTTTTCCCCTTCCACTATCCCATCCCCCCACCATGAGCACACTCCAACGCGTGGTATGGAATGAAGAATCAGAGATGGGGTACATTGTATTCCCCTCGATTTTCAGGCCTGCCATATTGAATAAATAAAATTAGTCCGATTCACCTCGTGTTTGGACTCATTTTAATCGGAAGAATTTCAGCCGTCTATTGGTGCTATAATTATAATGGTAAGATGACAGTTACTGAAAACGAAGTTTTCTTTGTTCCATGTTTACTTTTTCCGGTTGTTATAAAATCTAGGTGTAGATACTTAAAAGCGTGAATTCGCATCAAATTCCGGTTGTTTACAATTTTGATACATATTTTTCTGTAGTTTCACGTATAATTAAATATTATCGTTTATAGTTATGGTTAAGAATTATATAGGAAACTTTCAGAATTACCATGCATTTGCAACCGGCCGCGATATTTCAATTATTCACCATCAACTTCAAGCACCGATATACACAAATATGACAAAGTATATCTGAAGTGGCGCCAAATGAATTTCAACCCGTGAAATATTTTTTAACGTGAACCAGACCGGATTTTCCTGACGAAGTAAAAAGCATGAAGTGTACGTGTCACAAACAATTATTTATTCAATGCTCCTGGTGCCGAAGTTTTCAAGAAGAATCATTCACATCGTAATTAAAAGTGAAACTACAAAGAAATCTTTTCTAAATTAAGATCTATCGTGATTTGATCAGGTGATCTTCAGCTTACTACTGAATTCTCGATATGTGTCAACAACACGGGTCTTGCCAGTGACATATATCGTCCAGGAGACAGGAGAGTGTTATGTTTACACTCCTCGCGGTAGTGGGGATAATTCCGCGACGTTTATCGTGCAGGCCTTGGCGACATATATAGAGAAATCACTGTATATTTTTGATGCGTTCAAGTATTCACACCTAATATTTGAAATATTAGAAATGTGTATACTATCGTGCAAAAGTACATTAAAATCGAAAACGACTGCCTCGGGTCCATCTCTCGTGAGCGTCGGGAGAAGAGTGGGGCTGGCTGATGTAAATTTAACCGTGCACTGCTGCGTTAGCTGTTTCAGTTGGTAGCCTCGTACCCATTTGTCGAAACTGAGAAAGAATCTGGCCCTCCACGGAATTCCGCGCCCTAGGCCTGTTGCCCGTATTACTGCACGTGAAATCATAATACGCCCTCGCACAAAGATAAACATCCTTGCCTCGCAAATTGCGGTAATTACCGCGCGTTCCATAAATAGCTCGATTCCGCTCGTCAAGGGAAAGGGTTCGCCACGCCTTGTAAATAGCCTCGCTCCTGCTCGCGGCCTCTTTATCGGACTTCGGTGCCCTTTCGAGAATCTAGGTGCACAAAGAAAACATTTCACGATTATTTATAGAATCGATTCTAATATCTTGTTAATTGAGTACGAGCGGTAGATGATCTTGTGTGAACAAATAGGTTAGAAATGGAGAATAACATTTTTCCATTCGAGGCTTCATTTTTCCGAGAGTTATTAATTAGAAGTATAGAGGAAAGTTGTTCACCTAAAATTTTGTTTTTAAGAATGTTTGGACACGATCAAGTTTATTTAATACAGTGAATTCTTGAAATACGTCGAAAACACGTGCCTTGCCTCTCCCCTTATGCTAGTGGTGGCGGTAGTGGGGATAATTCCGCGACGTTTATCGTCCAGGCGTTGGCGACATATATAGAGAAATCAGTGTACTACATTTTTGACTACATAAGTCTATATAACCTGAATATTTAACTGTTCTGTCGGAAGGCCAGAGCATGCGTACTTAACGAAATTCAGCGTTGACTTTCTGCAAAATAAAATAAATGAAATCTCATGTCATGTTTTGTACTTATCTTCTCACACAGAACAAGCGCATTCGAGCAATCTTCGCTGGAGAACTTTGCGTTTCACAAAGCAGGGCTTGCAATAGGGCACGGGTTTCTTCTGAAGTGCCAGACGAAAAAATTCTATTGTATTTCGTCGATTTCCTTTTCCACATAGAACCACTTCTTTTCTGATGATACCGTTGCTTACAGGTCACCTTGCGTTGCTTCTTTATAATATCGAGTGAACTATATAGGTCTCGAGATACACAGTCGATAAGCTGGAATTGAATGTTTTCTCGATACCTCGCGCAGTCAAGCTTCTCTCTTGGCGCGGAAGGTTGTATTTTTAAAAGTGTCGAAACGTTTCGAGAATTGAACTTCCCCAACCGGAAACGGACCGTAATAAAATTAGTTCGTTTGCTCGGCTCGTTATCACTTCGCAGGATTCAAGCTTATTTTTCCCGCTGCACAGTTCCATTCAATCAGCCTGAAAATACGATTGTCGCCAACGACGTCATCAAGCTGAACCCACCTTGATGCAAATTGCGCCGAACCGAGCGTTTCTCTGTATTTTCCTCGTCAGCTTTCAGCAAACAATTTCCCTGTACTTTACCGTTCGTAAACTTATCACCGAGATCTATAGATCATCGAAATCTATATTACAGACGTCAGAATAGCGTCATCGAATAAAATTGTGCTCTTTGTTAATACAATTCTTTCTAGCTCGGGCGAACTGTCTCGAACAACGATCCTCGTAGATAATTTTTTTTATCCAGAAAGCTTAAAAGTTTTATTCACAGCTGATCCGATTACAGTTACAATTAGTCGGATTAGTTGATCAGCAAGCAGTATTTAATTCTTAAGTGGTTAGGTAATTTACAATGCACCTCTTTCTTCCGACTCGATTGCGAGGATGTCAGCCGTTTAATGCAAAAATGAACACGCGCGTTCCATTATATCGAACAGTATCAATCTTTAGAGATGCCTGTTCCCGAAGCTAAAAAGTTAGAACGTGAACATTCTCGATTAAACGAGAAATTGATTTTTACACGTAAATTCTGGCAGTTAACTCTCGGACTCCTGCGAGTTCTAGGCCAATGCCGGAGTCATTTCTGACCCACGTCAAATTTCACACAGTTTTCTTTCGATATAAGGCGATGTCTCGGGACCTGCTTTCGTCGTATTTCGGATGAAGAAGAATTTTATTTCTTATTTCGAAATAAAAAGCGTCATAAAATTATACATATTGATTCCGTCACAGCGTACGGTTAAACCCGGAAATTTTACAAAGTTGTGTGGTTTTAGAAAACTCGTCATATCCGAGGAAAGCGTGGTGGTTCAGAAAAACGATGAATAACATTTGGAAAGTCTGAAGGGAGTCTGGTGAGAAGCGTCGAAGTCAGTGTCTTCGAGTGGAAGAGCGAGGGGGATGGGAGGAAATTAATTAATCGATGCCGATTACGATTCGAGCAGATTTTCCACGGTGTTCCGTCCGGTTCTGTTTCCCTTCGACCCAATCATCTTCAGGACTCGCTTTTGTCTCGTGTTCCTTAACGATCCGAACCAGCCCCTGCCGGCTTTTCCTTTCTCAAGTATTTCAATATTCAACGTTTTCGTCCCCTGGGCGGAGCTCGGCTTGCCCTTCGGTGCATTATGCACGATATTCCAGCGATAAGTAATCAACGAGTTAATTAAAGGACTCGAATCTTGTTGCCGAGGCTGACTCCTCCGACGAGCCGTCTGCTTCGGAGATGTCTGACCTTACGCGTGCTGTTTCCACTATCGATCCGACCATCGACTACTCGTACCACTTGCTCGATCGAGTTGTCGATCTCCATCGAGTTGTTTTTACAAAACATCGCTGTTGCAATTTTCATGCGATCACGCGACGCGGTTGCTTTGCAAACTTTTTCCTTTTTTACGACAGGTTTTATCTCTAACGAAATAAACATGGAAACGTCGTGTTTCGCGAGTTCACATTTGAGATAGGTGCACAAATTTTACGGTTCAATCGTATGCATGTGTATTCATATTTTTCCTGAAATATTTCCTAGGAATTTTAAAGCCGCGGAGGTCATTTTTGCAAATTATGATGGCGGGATTGTGTAAATATAACACGTAAATATTAACAGGATATTTAGGATATTTCTACAGATTTTTATTATCATCTTTGATCCGGGCTCTTTTTTAGACGCTTTTCGATATCCTGCCTGTTACTCCTTCGTTTTTGTACGACTGTTTTAAGTCTCGAAACTTCTATCGGTACAGTATAAAAACGCGAACACGATACAAATTGTGAGTGACCATAACTTCGATATTTCCTTGTCGGAACTCGTAAAAGCGCTTCGTAAAACATACACATCGAAAAGTTTCATGCATGAACTTTTTAGTTTGTTCGGAACGCATCCCGTTTATAAAAATCATTCCTCGACTGCAGTTTTTCTAAAGTGCCGTTTGCAAAATTTTCAGGTTCAGCCATTCGACGGAAATCATAAACGTGATTGTTCAATAAATTCGTAATAATCGTCACACAATTTTTTAAGCTCTATCGACAATCCAGGAAAAAGTATCGAATATCCAATATAAAAGTTTGTCTGAAATGTCTTTTCACAGGGCCACTAGTTTCCGAGTAATTTCAAGTCTCGTTGGGCGATACAAATACTTTTTGCCGGTAACATAGTTCGTATCAATACGGACACCACGACGCAACAAGACGAAAAAGTTATTGAATTACGCGAGCGATGAAACGTTGCTGAAAAGCGACAGAGAAAACGACGACGAGTTAATTCGTTTTCCCCGAGTTAACGGGTTAGAGGGATTCGCTATACTCGTCTTTTTTTCCTCGGAATGTTCGACAAATGGACACTTCTTCGTCCGCAGTTTTCTCAGCAGAGGATCAACACGAGAATTTAGGAGCCTCGAGGGTTCGAAAATGTCGCTCGAATCCGATTCGCTTAATTCTCAGCGCGATACAGTTCTCAATTTGTGGGGAAGCAATCGACGTGAACAGGCCACGGAGTGTCAAGAGATGGAAAACGAAGGGAGACGAATAGAGAGACAGAGAGAGAGATAGAGAGAGAGATGGAAAGGAAAGGAAAGAGGAAAAAAGGATTTATTAATGGGAAGAAAGCGGAGGAGGATTCTGTGGCGAACGGCGCAGCTCGAATCGACGGAATAAATTTTACGGGGACCGGTGACTTTTCCATTTCCTTCGCCGCAGGAAATTGAAGAGTTCGGTTAAATGCTATCGATGTATCGAATTGCTTGAATATTACGACGCCAGTTTTCGCGGTATCGCCGCGACGTCACCGCGTTTTTCAGGCCGCAGCATACCGGCGAGAAACACTGAAATCCTGGCCGAAAGTCAAAACCGAAAATGCTTCAATTCTCTGAATCTATACCGAGTGAATCTGGAAACTGAAACCGGTCGAAGCTCTGTCCCTATTCCAGCTATTTCACATTTTCCATCAAGCTGTACCGTGATTTATTTTACAGAGGTGCATTCCTGCAGTTGCAATTATAGAAGAATTTTTATTACGGAATTTTTATGTTTTAGAATGGAAAGTATTAGGGCACAAAGTTAGAAGCTTTAATACTTTAATATTTGATCTTTTAATATATTCTTTTAATATATTAAAATTTTCTAGATTCAAACAAACATCAAATGAAAATCGAAAATTCAGTTTTTAACGAACGTCTCTTCATTTCCTTATATTCATTTTTAGTGTGATATATATGAATAGTTTATCTTAGAATTCCATTTTATCTCGAAAACGAAACATTTCTTCCGACCTAGACATATTTCCCTTTTCATGTTATACATAGGAAAATGGTGCAATTTACTCGTACGATACTGAAATGTTTAGTAATTTATTATATGCAAACGAATTTAATAATGTAAAAGATAGTGACGCCTTACAGTCACCATTCGAGTGCTAAGGGTTAATTTTGGCGAGGACTTTCGTAATTTTGTAGGAAATTCAACCTTTTCCGTGGTTTCGTTCGAACGCTGGCAATAGTAATTGCGCAATAACGAACGAGCCATTGGTTATTGCTTCTAGAGCTTCCCAATGGCCGTGAGCAACACCGTGTATCAAACTACACGGTCGAGAGTGCTTTGACGTAACAGCCGAGTTCTTTGCACGTAGTGCACGGAATGTTTATTTTACAAGGGAAAATATACAATATTTTTCATACCTAGGTACGTGTAGTAATAACACAGAAGTTTTGCGGAAGGCACACTGAAAAAACTATTGACATTTTTTTAGCGAATTTCAACGAACATTTTTTCGACATTCGGAGCACAATTTTTGCTTTTTCAGTGAACTGCAGAACCTTTTGCATTCATAGCCTATGATAAAATTCGCGAAACAGAAGATTTAAGGATAAAAGTAATCTCCCACAGCATTAGCGAAGGGGTACAACATTTTTCTACATTTATTCGTAAAAGCGTAAACACACATTGTGAACTCGATGTAAATGGAATTTAACGTAAATTCGCATTTTTTGTCGAAAAATTCGTCGCCCCAGAAGCGAAATGAAACTCTGTTCTCGTCCGTGGTTGTTCCAGCGGAAATAGAACGAGACACTGTAAAATTCTATGAATCATATCACGCGATAATTCCGTGACGATTTTCATGCATTCCGCGCGCATAAAATGTCGTTTCTCAAACCAACAAATTTAACAAGCATTTTTAGTGTCTTCCGTTTCGATGTGAACCGATATTAGGCTCGCTCAGCAACCCCATTCGACAGACCGCACGTTATCACCGTTCTCTGCATTATAGATATTGTACCAATATGTACGCGTAGCCAGGCTGCACGCGCGTGTCTGAATTTCAAATTTCGATTTTCCAGCAGATGCAAAGGCTATAACGACTATTTTATCCGCATGTTATTTCCACGTCGTAAACCCTGCGCTACGTGCCGCAATTTGATAATAATGATAAACCAGAGATAATGCGTGCCACACGGAACACGTGTACGTGCTGTATTATCCTTGGACAGTGACAAATTTTCCGAGTTGCAACAGTTGGATTTTATTTGTCGCCGATCGAATCAGGGTGTTCGCGAGCTTTCGTATCTCGAATCGGCCGATGCGGGTCAACCACTTGCTCGCGATCAACTTTAACGCGCTTTCCATCATCGATGATTCACTATACCCATTTCGACTGTAGCGGTCCATGCTGATCGACAGTACAAAATCAAAATAGAGAATAATTGAAATATTCGGTTACCCCGCAAGCAATGCGATTTTTCTTTCATATAATTCTGTAAGAAAATTATGAAAAATATGGGTTGTGATTTTTTGATAGGACATTCCTTCACACAGAGACAGATTCTTAAATTTTTTAAACAGAATTTTAAAACTCGGCTTCCCGTTTTGGTAAGTGAAAAACACATACAGTCTTTTCTCGATATATGTCGCAAATACATCTAAATATGTCGCAAATATATCCAGTGAGGTGCCATGAATACTTTCTCCTGGACGATATATGTCCCTGGCAAGACCCGTATTGTTGACGTATATCGAGAAAACACTGTATACACACCTGCAATAATATGTAGAAGAAGATTGTACTAACTCGTTGCAAAGTATCCTGCTTTCCTCTGTTCATGTTTCCAATGGCTGCGGCGATATAGCGTGGCGCAAATGGAAAGATAAACATAAATGGCTCAGTGCTTAACCACTCAGCCTATTAACCAGAAGTATGATGATTATTACTTGACGATTACTCCTTAATTTTCTTTATCCTCATCTTCTGCTAATTCCTACTTCCCCCACATTGTACCTCATTTATCCCTTCAGCGAATTCAGCTAATTTTTCACTGATGTCGAATCAATGGTATGCTTTACAGTTTGTTAATTGCGAACGAGTCACTTTTCGCCTTTTTCTCTTAAAAAAGGACAAAGCAAAGTTCTGCAAAGTTTTCAGAAAAGCAGGGACCGAAAGTAATAGTTATTCTAAAATTTTCTACGACAACAATCAATAATAAAAAGTTGATTATTATTGCAGTTTGAGATAATCTACAGAAAATATACGGCAGAAATTCGAAGAACAAAACTTCTGTTATTGATAACTGTTGTGAGCGATTGAAATAAATCTCTCCCATCGATAACTGTTATAAGCGATCGAAATAAATTTCTCTAATGGATAACTGTTATTAGCGATCGAAATGAATTTCTCTCAACGATAAGATTTACCAACAAGAGAAAAGCATTTTCGGTCACTTATAACTTTTAATTTTCGGTTACTTGTAACTCATACTTATAACTTCGGTGACTCATGACATTTTTTCTTTTCGGTTACAACAGTTATGGTCCCCGTAAAAGAGTTCATATTTCCATCTTGAAATCAGCTCCCTCGAATTCAGTCCAGTCTTCGGAAAGTTCGAACTTAGCCGATACCTTCCTCGACGTCTGCAGTCGCCGCAGAGTTGCAAAAAAAGTCGAAATTTTCATCGTACGGAAGTTCTTTCGTTAGTAAAAACACACGACGCGGCGAGTTCTCTCGAAAGCAGTCCGGCGTTAGGAAAATAAACCCGGGGGATGCTTTCGAAGCTCGACAGGCTTTTCGCTGGCTGGCCGGCGGAAAATTGTCACGAATAATATTTTCGCGTTCCCTGCGAAGGGCTGGAGGGTGACTGAAGGGATGGGGAGCTCGATCGAGCTCGGAAAAATCACATTTCCGAACGGCGAGTTGCGGCGTGTCGAGGCAAGGCGAGGCAAGGCGAGGCGAGGCGAGGCGAGGCGAGGCGAGGCGGTTTTGACATGAGACGACAGCCCGGGCGGGAAGAGTCGTCAGGTGTATTTGCATCGAAGTTGTTTCGCCGTCTCTGGGATCCAGTTCCGAGTTTGCCGCGTATAATTTACCACGAACGACGGCGGTATTTCGATAAAAATCGGTCGGGACGAGCGTTGAAGCCCGTTTGAATCGCTCTCGACGCGAATCATGAATAGTAGATTACTCTTAAAAGGCACGCGTCGCGCTCTGATTTACGAATCTCCCCCGAGGAACGCGTTTCCGCCACCGATTCTATTGTTCCACGGGACGCGGAACGACACGCCAAAGCAGATTCCGGCGGGCGTGTTTGTTTCAGTTCGAATTAGCGGTTTGCTAAAGAAACCAACGAAAATTTGAATGTCGGGCTCCCGTGTACGTACTTAACCGGGCCTGCGCGGGCTCAAGGCCCGCCCGCGGCCCGGTGGCGTGACGCTGCTCTTTTGGATGGAAATTCTAACTAAGTAGCGAATCACATCACGATAATTCAATTTCCACGAGACGCGGGGAGAATGCGCATCTGTAAATTTCGTGCTCGTTACACGCCGTGAATTTCGACCGGGTAACCAGACTCCCCGAAAAGCTCCGCGCGTGATTAAACAGGAAGAATGGGCAGAGTCCGATCGATCAAATCGACTCGGGAGATAGGTCTATTTGCATTCAATTAATCCGTCGACGACGCAGACTGCTGATCAAGAGACTTCGCGGGTTTAGTTGCCGGAATTGTAAACGTTTATGAGCCGTCAATCTCGCTGATTGGAATATTCTACCGATTTTTAATCTAAACGTCACAGAACGAACGATTTTGTAATATACAACAGAAAGGTCTCACAATGTGGAGCATGTTTCCAAAAATTTTCAATATATTTTCGGACGCTACAACGAATACCCTTTTCAGCACGGCTACCCATTCAATTCTTCGAAATCGAGTTTTCCAAAAATATTCGAAAAATGCGAAACACAAGATTGAAGGATAAAAACGTTCGCTGATAGCGTTAGCGAACGATGGGAAATTCTGTCGCTGTTTTCTGAAAACATTTGAAAGCACGAGAATTCAATAAAAAAACTCCAATGAAAGAGAAATATCTGTTTGCGCATGTCCAGAGACAAATCAGAAAAAATAAATTTGATAAATATGTAAACTTGCGTGAACTCGTAAATGGAAGGTAAGCTCTACGATTAGATAATATTCCGTTCTCTTGGATAGCAGTTTTGGTAAAAGTAGAAAAATCAAGGTTGCAGAGACAAGTGTAAAAATGCGTTTCCAACGGGAACGGGCTCCCGAAACAGCAACAAATCTGCGATCGTGTTCGCCGGCAAAGTGCAAGCGCAATCCTGTGTCCCTTTGGTCACGGTAGCTCGATAGATTTCTTAATCCCGGCCGTCGCGGCGGAGGCGTCGCGCACACCCTCGAATTCAATTCCCCGGAAGTCGGACGCGCGGGACTCGGGAAATATCGGGGAAAGTGGTGCTCGCGGAGATAAAGTCTGTTTGATCGAGGGAGTGGGGTTGTTCCCGCGGAGATTCGATTCGACTCGACTCGATTCGATTCGATTCGATCACCGGAGGTGTGTTCGGCTGTGCTGCAAGGCCAATCTTTGGCCCGGGAGGGCTGCGCGTCCCTTCTCAGGCTCCGCGGGGGCAATTTCGCAGGGCGCCACCACGCACTCGTCAAATTGCCCGATAAACATTCGCGAAATTGGAAAAGAATCTGTTCTGTTGAATCTTCTGGAATCTTTGCGATCCGTCGTCTTTTCTCACTTTTATTTCAGAAATTCTACAACTGAATTGTCTTCCCATATGCAGCTATGCCATTGTTAATAAATACAGTAAAGTATTGATCCAGGCCGAACGGACCTACACGATCTTAGTCAGTTCACCTATCCCCGCGAGGGGCTTAGAAGCTCGAGCTGCAAACTTCTGGCATTTTTTAAATTAAAATCACACTAAGCACGATATAATTTCAACTGTATTTAATGGTTCAATTGACGGTATGTAGTTGGGCCGCGCGGTTGTTTACAAGAAAATATTATAATAGTCCTACACGATCTATGTCACAGCACTTGGACTTGGGCCGAAAATTGGGTTTAGACCAAGACTTCACTGTAACGTAAATCCGTAAAATAAGTTTAAAAAATTGACGCAAAAGTGCATTACTGTATTGGCGGATTACTATAAAATTGATGTTTCTTGGGACCTTGGGGCATTCACAGCTTTATTTACCACTTATTTTAACCAGTCAAGCGCGTTCGACGTGTGTACATCCAAAATTCTATTGCGGAGCGGTGAACGTTAATGACTCGTTAATTTCTTATCGAATAAGAATGTAATTCTTTCCCATTTTGCTTTCCTTTTTTCGAAAATTTGTAATAGCGGCATTCGGCCTGCATTTGACGTGTATATTCGTCATTGCTTGATTTTAATTCCGCTCCGGGAGGGATTTTTAAAATTAGATTCCACGGTTAACTGGTTAAGCATATTTTATGAGATAATTTTTCTACACAAGCTTTTTGGTAGTTTCCAATTTTACATTCCATTCGCTCGACTTCAGAGTTCGAAATTAAGTAATTCAGTGACTATTTTAACACTAGAACGACCGAGCAATAAATACAACTGACGTATATTGCTTTGTAACAGTGACAAGACTGAGCCCGTTATAGTAATATATGCTTCAATGAAGAGGTTCATTAAAAAACTTCCGATGAAAACATTTTTACAATGTCGGTACTTGTAAAAGAAAAAATTAGGAACCAGTCATTTTTACTAGTTTTAGTGTTGATACTGTGTATTTTAATACTCCAAATGGACTCGTATTCCACCGTTGAAGGGTTAGATATTTAATATGTGTTTTTTCGCATAAAATTCGATGACCAGTCACGAATAGCAAAGACACGAATTTCGTCCACGTTTTCGAGGAAACGCGACCGCTGCGCGACGCGAGAGCCGTCGAACTTCGCGCAATTTCCTAGACGAGATTAATGAATGTTTCTCGTTAAAAGAATGCCCCCTGTTCCGTTGAAAAGGTAGCTCTGTTCCACCCCCGCAGCAAGACCGTTCGTATTAACGGTGGAGGAGGCGCGTGAGCGGCGCAACTCTGAAAAGTCTGTGAGCTCTATCCCATTGAATGGCTAGACGGGCCGGCACAAGGACCCTCTTGAACTCTATTCATCCGTTTCGCTCTTTTCAACTGTGCCTCTTTCTCTCGTGGGCGCGTGTGTGTCCGTTTCTTTCGTCGTCTCTCTGACCCTTATCCATTTTTCGTTATCATAACTCGCGACCGCGGGCGAATCGCTTCGCTCGCGCAGGGCCGCACGCGACACGGCGCACACTGGGCAATTTCGACGAAATCGGATTCAAAATCAAAGAAATTAAAGCTGAAACTTTGTAGAATATAGGAAAAATAGGAATCCGATTTCGTCGAAATTGCCCACTTTTTTGCCCACGATTTCCTGAAAAAATCGGACAAAAATCAATATCGCTCAAGAACTCAACTTTATTGTATCGCTTCAATAATAATATTAATCGTACCTCTTTACCTTCGTAAATAGTTGTATCTTGCTTGTCTAGTAAATAATAATTGGTGGAAATTACAGAGAAAAGAAACTTGGCGGCACATCTTCAAGAGAGTGAGAGAGAGAGAGAGAGAGAGAGAGAGAAAAAGAGAGGATATGTGGGGGAAAGACAGATGAAAAGTTGTGTCAAAACGTTAACCAAAGTAATTAATAAAGAATCGTTGTTAAAAGGGAATTGTCACTTGGAGAATAAACTTTAAATGTCGTATAATGTTAACAATGTCAATAATATTCATTTGAACCAAATTGAATTCTCTATTTCAGAGCAATAGACACGTGCACGTGTCTACTTCTTCTGCCAATTTCCCAAGATAATAATAGAATAATCTTATACATACTGGACATTAATAAATCATATTACGAAGAGTTTTCATTTTGAAAGAATTTTTCTTCATTTTTGTCCCATTTCATGCGAATCGCCAAACGTCTTGCACTTCTTACGAAATTGATTTGTAAATGTTTTTCTCGCGTTCTCGCAGATCGTCTTCGGTGACTTGCAATGAAAATCCGATTTTACGATCGATGCAACTTCCGTCCACGTGGATCGTGTATTGGTAGCGCTGTGCGGCAGGTCGCGTTCGCAACACTCTGCTAATAGCGGGGATTACACGGAAATTTATCGGCGAAGATACGCTAATTTCGAACGGGTCGGGAATAGGAACGCGGCCGAGCAGACCGGGCCGGGCCGGGCCGAGCCGGGCTGGGCTGGAAGTTATCGATAACATCTGGGAATGGTATCCCCGACTCGAGGAGTTATTATCGATGGACGGGAGATCGACGGAGATTGTGTCTCGAAGAGGAAACGATGTCAGTCCTTGGCTGGCTGATCCGCCGGACTGGGATTCGGCTATTCAGGGCCAATCGGCCGATTTCGAGACGTTGCCGAGTTCCACGACTTCAGAGCGCAACTTTCGATTCGATGATGAATGATGCCTACTGCGAATTCAATAGACGACGGGCTTCGTCTAATTGATTTCGAATTATTAAGCTACGCTTCGACGAGATTCCGTACCTCTTTCTGTCCCCTGAACCTTAATTACACGGATTCTCTGCTACGGACGCTCATTTTAAGATAGTGCTCTCTTAATACACCGGCATATAATCTTTTAA
>CM052115.1:11741828-11763862 GCA_028454245.1 Halictus quadricinctus | reverse complement strand
TTCGGCGTGGGATGATGGAATAATCACGAGGTGGCCAGACCCTTAGCAGCAACTAGCGACGCGCCGCTATTCGAAATGCATTTCCCCAAAGTCGGCCCCCTCTAATTGGTGCGCGGTGTTTCGATGCTGTTTAATTATTTAGCGTGTGTCGTAGCCCCAACGGAGAGGGTTGCGTCAACCCCGACGGTTCCTTGTCGGTTGCCGGCCAAGATATGACGAGGCGGCGCCAAAGATATGCGTGTTTCTGAATTAATCGCGACGGAAGGCGCGTCTTCCTCTTTCGGTGAACACGAGTGGTTGCCTCGGAACAACGACCCCGGATCGTCTTCTTTCGGTGACTTTATTATGCAACCGCTTGCCCCTCTGCGACGCATACTGAATCTTGCTAATGAAAGCTTTAATAAATCTGCCCGCGGAAGATCAGATCTGCCTTGCTTAGTAGCCAGGAAATGCTTTTATTTCGTAGAAATATCGGTCAATCATCTTTTTGAAGGAAATAACAATTTCATCGTTCGAATGCTACTGTTGTCCACTTTTTCATTGCTCTCCATTCATTTTTATTTAGATGACAAGGAACCCAATTACTGTTGTGGTACCAATTACTGTGCCTATAACGATTATACTTACTTTTCGTTCCTGTGACGCGACGGACGACTAATAAAGGAACAAGCGTGAAATATTTTTGTTGGAATTATTTTCGCTCAAGGTTGCAGCAATATTGGCTGCTGTCACTTCAATATGTTCCCTTGTTGATAGAATGACAGCGCTCCCGGTGCTCAATACTCGATTGATTTACTGCTTAACGTTTACACTATCACGGAACGATACGATGGAATAATAATAAAATATCCATTGAGAAAAACGGGGAAACAAATGGTAGTTAATCACCAGCATGAATCATTGTACATTCCCAACGTAGCGACTGGTTTCTTCGACTTTCTCCTCGGTTGCTATGACAAAATGAACGATCATCCGATTTTTGGACGCCAATTCTGGACTCCGCGAGAGTAATTAAGTGCTCGCATCGTTGTAGGATTTTCGCACGAGAAATTCGCATCCTCGCCACTGCCCCCACCCCCTACCCCACCCTCGCATCCGACAATAGAATTTTCTCGCCGTTACTTTTAATCCGGATATTCCTCTTAAACGATGCTCCGACGTCGAGGCAGAAAATCGCGAGGCATGAATATTAACACCTGCGGTTTACATTAAACGCCCGGCAATGAATCAACTTCGCCGTGAATCCAATTAATTGAGTTACGAAGATTAAAATGCAAAAACGTCGGCTCTATGTAAATCTGGCGCGAAGGGCAAGAGGGTGGGGGGAAGTGATTTCGAGCGACCGAAAATTGATGGAAAGTTATCCGACCGTCTCTTTTCTCCTCGTCCGCGCGGTTCCGTGCAGTGAAAACAGAAAAAAAAACAAACAAAAATGAAAAATGTTAGTCGACGGAATGATGTACGCGTTACAGACTCTCGCATTGTCACCGGCGCTTTTTCCAACGTTTTATTCGGCCCGGTGACAAATGTATCCGGGGTCCGCGGAGTCGCTAATGTCGCGTCAGATCATAATCACCCGCCATTAACGGATTACCACGCGAGCTATAGTCACCAGCTCGATAAATCGATGTATAATCACACGGCAGTGCTTGCGATCGATTCGATCTCACGGCGAGCATGTTCTACCGTTTACTCGAGATCCTGTATTATAATTGATACACGGTTTTCGGTTGCAGCTCGATAACAGAGACAATGGATAAATCGTCGAATATTCGTTCTCAACAGCGACCATAACAGTTTTAACCAAAAAGAGAAAAAAATCATGCAATCACGAGTATTTCATCGATTAAAATCGTATTGGTTACAAACAAGGATTATCAGTAACGGAAAATTTGTTCTCCTGTTCGTAAATGTCATCGTCGGGAGAATTTCAAAAGCATAACTTTTTTCAATTTGGACCAAATGAATTGAGTATTTTTGAGAAGTTGAAGTTTTTGAGAGGTGCAGACAATTTTTGGGAGAAGTTTGAATTGGTCGGAATCGCAAAAGAAATAGTGAAAGTTGGTTTTTTCAGCTTCTATATCCGAGCCTGTATCGAACATTTAAAAAATGAGTTTTATTCACAAATTATATCCATGCTGAAAATTGCATGAATAATTCGTTTACGAGTTCTAAACGATTAAACGTGCGATCATAAGTCGAAAATCGTAAAAGAAACGGCAATTTTTCTCACGTTTAATCGTTGATAACTCGTAAACGAATTATCCAAAATTTGTGAAATTTTCTATATCGATTCTCGGAAAAAGATATTCGAGTGAAGAACGTCTTCTCCGTTAATGATTTTCTGGATATGACCGATGAATTTTGTTTATAAAACCTCAGTTTATTTGTAACTTGGCATTCAATCTCCCTGTTTTTTGTAGCGTACACAGAAACATTTCCAGCGGCTCATAAAATACAAATTTTAAAAAACGTATAATGCTCGCACCTCTTTCTCGATTCACAGATTTGAATGGTCGATAAGATCAAATTTCATCCGACCAATTGTTTATTGTCAGCTGAGTGAAGGGTATTTTATATACATTGTTCACGGGAAATTCGAATTTCCAACAGATGAGGCAAATCGTGCTGAAAGCAGAATTCTGTATACAATTTCATGGTCGACGCTCGGGCGCTCTATTATTAAGTATCTCATGTTCACGGTGCAACCCCGTTGAACCACAAGAGCTAATTAACATCACCACTATGCCGATCCTATCATAAATGACAGATTGTTTGTCGGGCAATCTGGAACTATTATCGAATCTTAATACAAGACTAGACAATCAAAGACGACAGGTCGAATGTCGGTACTTCACGGGGACTGTTCTATACAGTATAAAATTATTCCAGTCGCGGTGCACCGCGTGCAGTTAAGTGCACCGACGCATTGTTTGCCTTGGCTTTTGTTCCTTTTCACGGTGCGCTACGGTTACTGAATTAATCCTTACGAATTGGTCTGGTTGATCGCATCGTTGAAGCAGGGAAAGTACTTGGCAAAATTAGCCAATGAACGGTAAATATACAGGGTGTCCCCGAAAATATCGGAATATCTTGAAAGAGATGGTTTCTGAGGTCATTTGAAGTAAAACTTGAAAATTAAAAACACGCATGTATGTCATTTGTGACAGTGTCAAGTATCCATTCAAATATTCTAGAGAATAGCTCTAAAGAATAAATTATTTTATATTTGCCTACATGTACAAAATATCTAGGACATTTACCAAGGAAAATAATTTCATAGAGCGAAAACTATGTCACACGAGAATAGAAAAACGAAGAACTATCGAGAGCACGGTAAATGGAGAAAAAGCGGATGGCGAAAGAGGGGAAAAAAGATTGACATAGTTTGTTTCCCGTGGCTCACCGTGTACATTGTTCCGGCCCTCTGCTGTCGCGAAACAGATTCGCAATTCCCGATCGTAGAACATCATTTCAGCGAGCAAGCGTAAATATCAGATCACGCGCGAATATCTGTAGTCGAATCGTGGCGAGATTATCCTCCGGGAAAATAGTGAACACGGGTCCCGGAGATAATGTCGTGGAATCACGGCGTAGCTGGATTAATTCCGGGCGGAATTGAGCTAATTGTTGAACTATTTTTGCCGGACGTGATTAAAGTCGGCCGGTCCCTCTGAAGAGACGTTCCTGTAATTCGTTTTAGTTGCCGGTGCCGCGGCCGTAATCAGGTTCATTTAAATCTAGTTTACGATAAGGATAGTTAGCAGTTAATGCACCGGATAATGAGGAGCCATTCTTTATTATAAACGCATTAAGAACGCCGGGATTCGAGGAATGGAAGGCGTGGCGAGTTAAACACCGTTGCGAATCTTTCTTTTTTCTTCTTACCGAGACAGCTGCTTCTCCGAATTAACTTTCTGTAGATTTGCAATGCGATCGCGATTAGAATTCATTTCTCATACATTGGTCCATTCCATTCCCATAACTTCTTCGCGAGATTAAGAAAGTTTCAGCTTTTCCCGAGATCGATTTTATTTGATTTTAATATTGAACGTGCCGAGTACTAAATTGGTAAAACATTGCTTTATACAAATAACAACATTAACATCTTTTAGTTGATAACCTTAGCTCACGTCTGCTGCAATAATCCCGAGATTATTGCCAACAGTTTGAAAATTTAAATGATTATACAGTGTTTTCCCGATGTATGTCCACAACACGGGTCTACCCAAGGACATATATCGGCTAGAAGATACTACTCATAATAGTATCATAATACGGGTCGGGTATACCCTGCGGTGGTGGGGATAGTTCTGGGACGTTTATCGGCTAGATATTTGGGACATATATCGAGAACAGTCTGTACTTGCTGTTTCTCGTTCTTACAAGATAAGAAAGTAGAATGTACGCAATCGTTTGCAGTTTAGTTCAATTCAATTTTCGCTAGGTTTCGATTGGTCTCTTTTGCGTCAGAAAATCAGGAATTTTTAGCCCTTTAGACCCTTCAGATGAAATTGATTGCAAAACGTATTGTACTGTGGACAGTTTAAGATTAAATGTTCGGACCGAACAATTCCATTTGAGCACAAAAAATTACACAAAGAAAAAACGCTAAAAACGGATTCGCGTCAGCGAAAGTCTGGTTGCTTGCTCGGTGCCGAGACCCGAGAGAAGTCAAGGCTGCGCTGTCCCACCAAACAGTTTCATTAATTTCGAGTAGAAGGAAGTCGGACGCCGTGACGCCGGCGAAATTCAATCATTCAAATTCCCGCAGCCGTGGACGCTTTCATCCCTCCTTCACGGACATTCTGTAGAATTTAAACTCTCAATCTTACAACCCTCGTTCCATCGCGACTCCTCCTCCCTAATGCGTTGAATTTCTTGATTCCAGCTGACGGGAATTCCACGTTATGCACACTCAGGAGCGATGGTTCAGTACGCTGGAAAACTGAATAACTGACACAATATCGACATACAATGAATTCTCGATCATTGTCTCGAAGTGTTTCTATTAGGGGTACCCATAAGCAATCAATTATTTGCAAAGAATTTGTTTTGCCTTTGATTCTGTACCGATCGTTGAAGAGGAAACACGTATTCTTTTACAGTTTTCGGTAAAGCAGCCTGTCTTCAAAATATTCTACAAAGTATAATTTTCCTTTACAACCCTCTAATAAAATAATTAATCATATAGTTAAGATCTACGTAACACGATACCGACAATATTTGAAGGTCGTAGCTTCCATAATGTCATAAATCGATATCATAGCTTTTTCCATCCCCTGCTGGAAAGTGTTCACTCGCTGGACAGGCTACCCTGTAGGAGATTAACCGAAATTACAATACCAATGGAAAGGCAAAGAGAGGGAGGGGAAGAGAGTGGGACTGGTGGAGATAATCGCGATAAGGATAGGGGACGAATTGCATTCCCTTGATTACTTTAAAAGGCAACGGGGCTGGCTCGGATTTTTCGGTCTGCGTTCCGGGTTCATCTGTCGCGTGTTCTCGCAAGGGGGACACGGGGGCGGGGGAGGGAGGCAGAAAGAGAGACAAAGGGAGAGATCAGGATTGGCTCGGCTGACGAGAGCAACTCAAACACGTAGTTTTTAATGGGAGCGTCCGAGCGATGCAACGTTCAACGGAAGTGGAAATGGGATCATGCACGGCGTGTGTTTGATCTTTCCGTGTTCATACGTCTCGTTTCCCCCGGTTTGATTTTCGCCGGTGCGCCACGTATTAAATGGTCCTGTACAGAGGTTCGTGTGCTGTCGTGTTCCCGGCCGTCATCGGATCGGAACAATCCAGCCGAATGTTGCTCCGAATAATCTATCGAAATTCCTGCGTGCACGGTGGATTCCGGGCCGCGCCACGGTGGTCTTCATTAATTTGCCCGGTTGCGTTGGCGTTTTAGCCGATTCGAATTATTGATTCGGCAAACAACCGGGCCCCGGCCTCAAGAATGATTTATCGCGGACCCGGGCACGTTATTTGTGCCATCAGCCAGTCTTATTGTTGATTAATTCAGCTCGAATACGGCAGAGCTCGGCACGGGATCTTTATCTGGACAGATTGGACATGTCTGGATCGCAATGAAACTTCGTGAGCATGTAGATCTTGCAAAAATATTAGATATTTATTTTGGTTCGCCTTATTTGGTTTGCCAACCACTGTTGTCATAAATGTAGAAATTTGGTAATCAAGATAACCACCGATCGCAATGTCGAGATAACGCGAGACAATGCTGGAAGCAATTGCAAGATGGGGATGATTCAGCGACAACTAATCGTCTACAAAATGGCGGTCGTTAAGCGGGCACACGTATCTACACACGCACGCTCACCTTGTTAACGGGATACAGAAGTTTGTCGAACAAGCGGAAAACTGATGCTTCGTTCGTTCGCGGCTTCCTGCTAGAACATGGATGGCTTGGTTCGATGGTGCGAGAAGACCCTTCTACTTTCGCATTCGCAAACTCGCGAAAAGTTCGTCGTGACGATTTCACTGTGCGTTAAGGAAACGCTTCGCTCGTGCGCTCGGAAAATTAAACTACCCAGCGGTAACAATTTCGGAGGTTCGAATTAATTAACCTGACGCAACTTCGCCCCGGGGAAAACGGCAATATAATTTTCTCTTGCGTCTCCTATCGTTCTCTCTCTCTCTCTCTCTCTCTCTCTCTCTCTCTCTCGCTCTCTGCCTCTGTTTCTTCCTACGTTGCTATTTTTGCCTAGTTAATGAATGGAAACCACGATATCGACGCTGGTAAATTTAGGACACGCGCGTCCGACTGACAATAGGCTGCTTTTATTAAATCGCTATAATTGCGTTCTTCAGCAATTCCGCTGCCGAAATAGACGGCCCGTTTCGAGATCGATTCCTACCTAAATATCCTACGGTTCGTGTCACCGCCGCTACTCGTGCTTTTATAATCGTTCAATTATTCACGAACTACATCCAGTGGCAACGGAAAGGTCTTGCTAATATGCATGAGAAACAAATTTGTCTGTCAACGAAAAGCAATTTTCATTTTTGTTTTCGAGCTACGGGATTTGTTATCATAATAGTACTCCCTCCGTTCGTTAACAATAATAGCAGTTGATGAATTTAATTTGTCCCATAATAACAGTAACAAAAGAGAATAAATATAGAACGCAACATTTATCATAAAAAAAAAATGGATTAAATTAAACAACAAATACTACTCCTAATTTTTATTTTGAGTGTTCAGATAGTTTCTGGATTTTTCTATATGCCTGAGCTTAAAATTATTGCAACCATCGTTAGTCAAACTCTCTTTTTTTCATTTCAATTTTACGATTGTTTGATATTCAACTGAGATAAAACATTTGATCAGCGGATGAAATTAGAAAAATAGTTATAATTCATAATAACGAGGTTAACCTAAAAATTGAAAGATGTGCCAAAACAAAAGACAGATGTCAAGAAACATTGCTTTTGATTGAAGGCTTCGCAATTTTGGGAACTACGACATAATTTACAGCTGCGGTAATTCCCGTTTAAATATTCACTGGCTACCATTATTCTGGGACAGAGGGAGTGTACGATTTTACATATAACTGGATGGCCTGTGTTAGGTGAAACGACATGTATGTATATTCTATTTAACATTATAAATGGTTGGAGTTACAATTTTGCAAGAGGTGGTGGAAAGTGCAGTTTCTGTCGGTATGATGAATCGTATCCAATTTCCCGGGTACAGTCTAAATCCTAGCTCGTCGAATGATGGACTACAGGTATTACATACTGCTCGTACAATAAAGGTGGAGTTGGACAATATGCCCGACAGATGCAATAAAAAAAAAAAATACATCTTCCACATAAAAAATACCAATCATAAAACAAAAACTTTTAGACCATTCATTTCTTGAAACAACTACAATTGTGTTACAAACATTCTGCATGTCATAAACCAGGCCCGGGCAACTTCTTCCCCGCTGTCGCTTCACGACTCCCACTACCAATGTACCGATTCACCCTCTATCAACTATTTCATGTTGCCCTTACCGTGCTTTGAACGTATGCATGTACATCTACACTCGTGCTTAAATCTCGGGCCCGGTCTTCGTAGATTGGCGATAAGGTAGAGTGACTACATTACCGTCAAAAAATGGTTTCACGTGCCTCAAGTTTTCGTCCTTGTATCAGAATATTTTGTCGCTGGAAAAGGGCTCGTTCGAAAGAGGAAGGTTCAATCTAGTGCGCGCTGGTCAGGAGCTGCCGAGATTATGCAGATATTTGGTAACATAAGCGTTAGAAGTAGGCCAAAAATTGACGATGCGCATGCCGTAGAATCCAAGCATTTTTCTGCTATTGGATGAGTTTTCTGGATGAAAGCGAGAGTAGCGCGCACTAGAAAATATCTCCAGCTACAAATCGAGCTATATTTTGTCTTGAATCTCTGCGGAATAAAGCCGAAAAACTTGAAGCACGTTTCTGACATCAGAATTCATAATATCGATAAAACAGAGCACAAAATGTGACAAGTTTAGACCCGTCTGAGTCTTAAGGCTGTGAATGGAAATTATTAATTAAAAATTCACGTGACTATCCCGGGCCCTTAAGGACTAAATTTGGAGAAGTGCCCAAAAATAGGCCATGTGAAACGCCTCGTCTGGACAGGGCCTAAAAGACGAAACCTTTCTTGCCCGGTGCGGTGTACTTGCTCGTTCTCGGCAATTTGTCGCCGGTACTTTTCGTTTGCGGCTTCGTCATGCACAGGGGTCCCATGCAGGTCGTCTCTGTCGCGCAGACTCTTGAAAGTGTCGGCCGTAATAGTCCATAGACTTGGTAATAGCCGGCGAATTGTTAGGTCCATGAAATTTCCGCGGGCGGAGGCCGTCGCGCCCTTAAACGGCGAGAACGCGCGGCCGAGGGCTGACGAAGAAGAGGGAGTGGATTTTCAGCTGCGATCCAGGCGAATTTCCGCCGCGGAATTGTCGCGAGGGCGAAACTGTCGCTGACAATAAGAAAGGGGTCGCCGTCGCAGCGTTGTGTCTGTTTATTGCGGCCTGGAACTTTTCCACTTCTGGAAATTTCATGTCTTCCTACGCTCGGGCTCTTTCGGGTCTTCATAGCCAGGCTCTCGGTCTATTTTTCCTCGGGTCTTTTCACCTCTTTATTTATGTTCGCGTTGTGGATGTTCACACGATTACATAGGTTTCCGCAGTGTAATCGAACAGACACTGCGATCAGTTAAAGATTTCCGGATGCTTAAGGAATATTATAGACGCGTAAAAGAAATTACTAACGATGTTTATGCGAATATAAATGCTTGCAGACCAAGTGAATAGAAACCGCAGTCACTCAGAGGTTTCCTTCGTGTATTTGTTCTAGGATGCTTAAGGTTTCAGGGGATTTAAGGTCACTTTAAAGGAGAGCCATTTTTTATCCACACAGGGGAAATCCAGCTAAAAATGTTCATGTTAATCTTTGTAGACTAATTCAATAGACATTACAATCAATTAGAAATCTATTTAACACTAATTCTGGAATCCTTATGGTTCTCAAGTTTGTTTCTGCTTCCTGATCAATCGTATGCAATCGGTTAAAATAAATAATTTTAGCCCTACATTGTGATTCGTCTGAAAACTTGAAATATGGGAAATCAATCAGCACGGACCGTGAAAGTTTATAACAAGGTTTGGGATCAGGGGATCTCGCGAGGTCATTAACAGCGTGTCACCTGAGAAGCTCGGCGTGAATGAGGAAGCCAGTGATATTTTGCGCAAGACTCCCAATTAAGAGTGTCACAGTGCTGAATAAGTGAATCTGTTTCAGAAATAGCTTGTCAAGAGATGCGGGGACAACGCCAAGCAATTTTTCTAGTTAGTTTGACTGCGACGATTTTTAGGAACAGTGGGGTACAGCCGCAACAATTATCGCTTCAACGAGAGTTAAAATTTCATTTGCGTCAGGAGGGGAAGAAAAATAAAACGCGACTGTTTCTGCTGATATAGGTTCCTTCACTGTTCTGTTTTCTTTCATCACCGGCAACAGTCTGGTCCGCGTTTCGCCGTGGAAACACTAGAAACCGGAGCAACGCTGACCTGATATTTTCTGTTGTTCTCGCCCCGTGAATTACTGATATTCCTCCATTGCGAATTTAGACCGTAGCCGACACAATTCCCGAGGAGAATCAATTTTTGAACGGCTCCGCGAGAAGGATTTTAAAACGAGACCCGTGTGAAATGCTCCGCCTTCGTTTTCGGAGGATCTTGTGCACATTCTTTGACATTTCTACGGTCCGCGGTTATTGTACAATATTTATGTCGCCTTTCCGATTATCTGATTGCCCAGTAAAACTGTCCCCGGAAAGCTTGACATATCGGTGTTGGAAGTTCAGTCGTGAAAATATTAATGGAACACGGCTAACCCACATACTATTTCTACCTCTGGTGCACTAATTAGGATAATTCTACTCTCAACTAGTTCAACGAGGCAAACTCTTGGCGAAGATTCGAAACGTATAAATCAAGATTATGTCTTGGTGTGATCAGATGAGGGGTTGAACGTAGGAGATTGGGCGCCCGCGAAAAGGTTTTGAAAGAAAAGAAATATCGGGGGGCAGTTTTTGACATTTAATTCAGAAGACTGTCGCTTTAAAAGGCAACCTTAAAGCCCCCTCCTCCCCCGTAAATCATTGCGGTTTCATTACGCTGTCGTCAGCTGTGTACACGGTTCGAGAGACACGTGTGTACAGGTTTTACGCTATACGGGCCTGCGCCGAAGAAAGTAATTCTACGGGCGCCACCGAACTTATGACGAATTTGACTTTCAAGTCGAGTACAAGTCGTTATGCAGGAGCACTCTCGCGGAGCACGAGCGAGGATCAGTGTCCTCCTCTCGCTCTCCTGCACTTCCTCTCTTTCTCTCTCCCTCTCTCCTCTTCCTCTGTCTGTCCAACACCATCTCCAGCCAGCCGCGACCCTCCCTATATACTTATTATACTACGTGACTGTCTCTGGAAAATGTTCTTCAATTTTACTCGACACAGCTAACAGCCGGGGAAAGATAAATAACCTCTTACCCGACACGTCCTTCCACCCCGGAACCAACGGAATTCACTATTCCCGGCGCCTGTCCCGTTTGAACGTTAACCTCCGACCACCTGGGTCACCTTTGACCCGCACCCTCCTTGCGCTACCCGAATAATCGATTTTATGCGGCGCTGCGTTTCTCTGACCTTGCCGGTATTAATAAACGGAATTACAAAGTACATGATCGCGGGTCAGGCTTTAACGGGATAGACCACCTTCTTACCATGTTTTTGTTATTAAAATTTTGAAAATTAAGACCTTTGGTGCACACGGTAGGAATTTTCCTTTTCTATTTTCCGTTTCATCGAAAGAATGTTTTCTTTATCGATCCATCTTAGTGCTTACCCTTAGCGGATAGAAGTTTCTAAACAGAGCTGGGCGATAATTACTAAGCGATTATTAGTGACACTTAATGAGCAGAAGTTGTACGCACAGTTAGTACCGGTGGGACATTAAGGGTGTGTTTACCAGCGTTGCGAACACTCCGGATATTACGTATTTAATCTTTCCGGGACGTAAAAATGTTTAATGAAATTTCTTGCAGCGCTTTTAATTTCGTTGCGAACACCAGTGGCCTATTTAATTCTTCTTTTATTAAACAATCGGCCAGTGTTTGTGTGAAAATCCGCGTCATATTTACCAGCGATAAAGTTTTATTACATTTTTGAAAACGGACTCTCGCTGAATTAGCTTCGAGAGTTCGCGGAGGAATGTTAAAATCTGCAGATCTAATGAAGGAAGTTTAAAGTACGTCAGAATGCACTTTGCCGGTTAGGGGTTCGAGGCTTTCCTTCTTTCTTGCGGGTCCTGACGGTAACATTTTTGCGGGCGCGTTATCGTGATCGCGAATAATCCACGGTTTTACCATCTAACCTGACGTTCGTTTCAATTTTGTTTCAGGTAAGTTGACGCTACGAAGATTTATACGGAAGTACGTCGCTGTTAGGGTGCCGCCGGCCCTGGTAAGTGTATCGCCGTAAGCAACTGATTAGGATTTATAGCGAGTGCATGCGCGTGGCTTTATATTTCGAGTAACGACCGAGGGACGTTCGTTCGTTCGACGACGCGAGTGTCTGTCTGTTAATGAGACTTCGAAGTAATATCGGTACGGTTGCCGTTGTGGAACTGCGACAGACGGTTAGGTTAGCAGTGCTAATAGCATCAGCCCGAATTCCGAGAGGGTGAAGCTCAAAGCACCCCGACAACAAGAATCTCCTGCGCCCGCTTGCTCGAGCAAACGCGAATCTTGTCATCAATGACAACATCTGGTCTACAATCGATGACTGACTCTTCTACATTTTTTAAAGCTCTAGAAAATTATATTCTTCATGGTATTGTATCTCTTATACAATATGTAACTTTTCAAAGTCAAAAGGTTAAATTTAAAGTAAGGCTAGCCCCCTTATTTTCTACATTTTCAGAACTATAGAAAATTACATTCTCTACACATATGTAACATCTCAAAATCGAATTAATATTATAATTAATATCTAAGATAACGGGCTATTTTACCTCTATGAACTTGTCAAGTTTCATAGAAAATAGTGGGAGGAAAGAGTAAAATTCCATGCGAAAAGTACCTATCCTCTGTTGCTGCATACAAAAGTTTTAGGTTCAATGTGTTTATAGGAGAAACTCCCACTTTAACTAACTGCCTATGAGCTTAAGAATTCGCGAAAGCACACACGATACAGGAAGCGATCCCAAACTTCCGAGCAGAAGTGTACTTTGGGAATACATGTAGGCAAACATTTGTGCTCACGGTTGCTCCTCCATCCTAAGAACGTAAGCTGTAGACATTAAATCAATCATAGACACGCGCATTAAGGGCCCGGGATAGTCACGTGACTTTTTAATTAATAATCAAGACAAAATATAGCTCGATTTGTAGCTGAAGATACTTTCTATCGCTGTTCTCGATTTCATCCAGAAAACTCATCCAATGGCAGAAAAATGCTTGGATTCCACGGCATACGCATCGTCAATTTTTGGCCTACTTCTAACGCTTATGTTACCAAATATCTGCATAATACTAGATTGAACCTTCCTCTTTCGAACGAGCCCTTTACCAGCGACCAAATATTCTTATATAAGGACGAAAACTTGAGACATGTAAAACCATTTTTTGTCGGTAATGTAGTCACTCTACTTTATCGCGAATCTACGAAGACCGGGCCCTAAGTTGGATCAAGCCTACTTCTAACGCTTGTATTACCAAATATCCGCATAATCTCGGCAGCTCCTGACCAGCGCACACTAGATTCAAGCTTCCTCTTTCGAATGAGCCCTTTTCCAGCGAAAAAATATTCTTATTTAAGGACAAAAAACTTGAGGCGCGTAAAACCATTTTTGTCGGTAATGTAGTCACTCTACATTATCCCGAATCTACGAAGACCGATCTATATTATCGATAATTTCATACAAAGGCCTTTCACGGTGTGTACACTTTTAATGCTTCGAGTTTCTCTGCCAATAAGCGCGTCCGACCTTACAAACAGCTTGGGGAACAAAAATGTTGGTTCTCCGGTGCGCGTAGGTGCAGAGATTAATTCTCGGTTCGAGCTTTCGCTTGCATCGGCGAGCGTCATAACAGATAAGCGGGATCATCTGAGAGCGACAGCACGTGAAAGTATTGATTATGCTTTTTACCTAGCTTCGCCGTGTTTCACGTGTCTCCTCTCTCTCTTTTTTTTTCCTATTTCGCGTTTCCTTCTCCCTCGAGCCTTCCGCGTTTCACAAACACCTCGGCGCCGCTGCTTTTACAATTTTTCTCCCGTCCCGACGCTCTTGTTAATTATTAATTGCCCACCTCCCCCTTCTGATAATCGACGTTCTTGTCGAACGATCACTTGTTCGACGACGTTTAACAATTCAGTAGCCCGGCGTTTAAAGAGGACTTACGAAGATTAGAACGTAACGCTACTTATTAAACTTTCACGTCGCGAAATTTGCGAAGCCCGCGTCGGCCCCGCGCAGATTAGAACGGTTTATTATTTATCGCCTATTGTTTATTCAGAAACGCGCCTTTCTTGTCGGTGCACGGATTTATTTATCTTTCCTCGTGGAGGCTACAGCTGCAGCTTAATTGTTGCTCCGCTTCAGGAATATCAATATTTCAGTGAAACCGTTTAAAGAAGGCTCGCATGCAATTTAATACAGCTGTCCGGTTGCACCTAATTGTTCAAAAGACGTTTAGCGTTTCATTATTCTTTTCCCCCACTTGGAACCAGCCGCTTTGCAGTTAGCGAATTTTCAAATTCCCTGCCGGAATAATTAGATTATTTCCCTCTGTCTTCATGTTTTTGTCCGATGCATGAAACCCGCAGTCAGCTACTGCGATAAACCATAACCGCGGTCATAGCTCGACATACGTGATAACTCGAGCCGGTACGTTCAACAATATCGTGTCGTGCTTCTGTCCGAGCATGTTCCGGCCGAAATTTGATCGTTGAACGATTAGATCAATTTTTCCAGGTTATTCAGACTTTCCATCGTTCTATCGAGAAAATTCGCGGACCGTGGAACGTTTCGGAAGAATTAAGAGGAAATCGAAAAGGGGAACTGATTCGTTGAATTAAACCATTAGAGAGACAGAGGAAGCGAGATCAATTGAAAATCGAGGGGCAAACAGCCTGAAGTCTCTCTTCTGGCAAGCAATGTAAATATTAGAGCAATCTGCGAAGAGTGGCCGGGGAACACGGCGCACGGTGGTCCGTCTACTAATAATCTAGCGGGTGAAAAAGTTCAAAATAATAACCCATCCAAAATAAATGTCGTACCACAAGCTACCGAGATATCGGATTAATTTTTTCCCCTACATATTTATATGCAAACAATCTTTTCTGCAATAACCAAATGTGGTATGTATACTATTTCCTTGGCTGGAGCAGCACAACTAATGCGAGCCATACAAATTTTAAGACACCCTTAAATGTATGCCGATGAGGTTTTTCAAACAAATAATAAATACTTGCTGATTTCTGTCGAGCGACTTTTTTCCCGCTAGATTGTTGAAACAATTCGTCTTGACGTCCGCTGTAACATTATTGACACTTGATTGCCGATTGTCTGGTCAGTTAGTGATTCCCTCTGACAGATATCGTATGATAACGAGGGTGATCAGATACCTACCTTCTAATTCTATTAAAAACCAACATATGTTCTAAAAAAAATTATTTAAGTTGTTCTATGTACAGGGTGTTCGACTACAGGTGGGAGAAAATTTAAGGGGTGATTCTCCATGAGAATATAAGACGAAAGTGAAGAGTAAAAAAATTGTGATTTCGGCTTCGTTTCTTAGTTATTAACAATTAAAGATCCGCCTAAAATGCGGCAACCCGGCCAACAGAGACAGTCACGTATCAAGTGACGTAACCTCTGTTGGTCGGGTTGCCGCATTTTAGGCGAACTTTTATTTGATAATAACTAAAGCTAATAACTAATAAATAAAGCCGAAATCGCAATTTTTCTATACTTCATTTTCGTCTTATATTGTCTTGGGGAACCACCCCTTAAATTTTCTCCCGTCGAACACCCTGTGTATAGCAATAAAATCGTACACGAGTCAAATTGACTCGCTTCGGCAAGCCAGTGTCAAGTAAAAAATACATAGCGACAATTAAAAAATCAGGGTGACTTAAATTTCGACAATTATCGCTCGACGAGTTCATATTACGTTTATGAGGAGCACCGCGGAGTATTCCCTTGACTATATTCCCGGTCTGTGGCGGTGCAGCCAACGGATGAGCCCGAGCGGCACGCTCGAGTGCCAATGGATGTCATGCACGCACGAATCACCGATATCTCAAAACGCTCTAATTAACTTCGCCTAATATCCCTGTCAATGCCGCGTGATTAATCGGCCCCTCCAGAAGTTGCCAGTCGATGCTCGCTGCCGAGCCGAGCCGACTCGAGCCGCGTTCAAATAACTTTCCTCCCTCGCGGTTTGCGGATTGAAAACGACCGATACGTATCTGCCGAATCGGGACGCAAATATGTAGGCACTCGTTAACTGCAGCTGATGCACCGGAAAACTATTTGGCTGCCGCGCGCATTTAGGGTCCCACGGGCCGTCAGGAAATTTCCGAAATGAAAACCTATCGTGAACGTAATATTGTTCGCTTTTTTTCAAAAGCTACTACTGAAATTCATGGAATCATGATTGATATACTGCGCGTCTTCGTGCAAATTTTAATTTTTATCTAAAAGCTGGAATACAAGAAAAATTTGCTTTGACAGGATTTTTCACATTACAAATAAACATGGTTAGTAATTGATAATCTACAAATGTTGTTTGTATTCCACAGATCTGCAATTGCCAAAGATGTATAGAGAAGTGAAAAAATTTTCTAGGATAATTGCAAGGAACAGACTTTAAGCGACAATGGAAAACGATGCGACAGTATTCTCGAATTTATCGAATATTTTCGCAGTTTTCTCTTCGACGTATTTAGTTTTGCCATAAAATCCACAGTTTGCTGACGACTAAATTGAACCTAATAAATAAATAAACCGAATAAACAGCAGCCGAGCAAACAGCGACGTTTATGAGAGGAATCTGTTAACGAGAAGTCGTGGATACGTGCATATGGAACACTCGGTACGTGGAACGGGCTTTCACAATTTTATTTTCGGTATATACTACGTTGCATGGCCAGGTGCAAATTGAACCCGTTCACTGACCAGCGGATTTCCCGATGGACCGGCTTAACGTGGAACTGTCGCTGACGTAGACTGCCTATTAACCGCGGAACTTTTATTTCAAAGAATAAAAGATTAATCCACGACCACGCGGAAACAGATCATATTATCCGTGAATATTTTTCCCACCAGCTCTCGGAGCCATCAATAATTCCGAAAATCGTTGTAACAGAATTTATCGACGAATTATGATTCTTCAACGCTTTCCTCGATGAAAAGAATTAGAGGACATCAATATGCATTTAAAATTGTTGAAGAGAGAAAAAAACCCTTAGTGACTCCTGTGCCTTGCAATTAATGCAGACAATTTTTATTTTGCATAAAGATCCGCAGTCTATTCAGTAGTAATCTACAATAGCACATCCTATGAATTTGAAAACTATATATACTACTATATATCTAAGTAATCTTGAAAATTTTAGTACTTTTTTATTGTTCCAATTATTTTAGTTATGAACAAGAATACAGAAAAGAAACTTATCAGTTTTATATATTAGACATTAATAAATCATATTACCAAAAAATATTAATTTTTTAAAGAATTTTTGTCCCACTTTTCGAGGAAATCGTCCACAGTGCGACGTTTTTTATTTCGAAATAAGAAAATCGCTATTCCCTCTTCTTCTTCTTCATCCGAAATACGACGAAAGCCGGTCCCGAGCCATCGCCCTATGTCGAAAGAAAACTGCAGTGAAATATCGGCGTGGGTCAGAAATGACTGTCTGAAATGACTGTTATGAAATGTCTTAGGGTTGAACTATTGGCGGCCCCGGGAAGAGGTAGAATTGACATTCACTTTTCAACAGTCAACAGCGCCAAGATTGGAAGAAGAAAAATATTTGCGTTGTTATCGATGATGTCGATCAACTATGAAATATAAACTGTTATAGACTCCTCGTCAGGAGTCTGATTAAATATTACAAGGAGTTGAAATTTTCTTAGTCTCTTAGAAAATGTTTCTATTTCTCTAGCGTGTCCCTCTTCTCCCCTCTGAATCAAATTTCTGGATGCGTGTATCCCCGCCCAAGGCGTTTACATTCCACGTCCAACTTTCCCCTGTCTGCGAGGGGTGGTTCTCCGGCACCCTTCAAAATTGCCCACGACCTGACCAACAGTATCAGGAGCATCAAATTCAG
The DNA here is from genome assembly GCA_028454245.1 of Halictus quadricinctus. Taxonomy (NCBI): domain Eukaryota; kingdom Metazoa; phylum Arthropoda; class Insecta; order Hymenoptera; family Halictidae; genus Halictus; species Halictus quadricinctus. The sequence goes on along the minus strand of CM052115.1, from coordinate 11,745,972 downwards.
AAACGGGGGTGCGCGACACAAGCGATCGATATGCTTCTGTCGAACAGCGGCAACAGCCGAAATCATTTCGATAATGCATAGTGTTTCGAAACGCCGTACAGTGTGATAGATCGCTAATCTAGCTGGACGAAATTCGAAATGTACGATTTTACTACGTTTACCAGTTGATATAGTTAGAGTAGTATCAAATATGAATAACGATCACATAGATTTGCAAGCATATTAATACGGCGGCGCCCTTACACACGCATAACTTGTGATTTCCTGGTATTGAAACTAGGATTTTCGGCATTTTCTCGCCAAAATCTACAGGAGTCTATAAAAAAAAGTTAAAAATTACTGGTTTCCTGAAGTAAAGTTTAGCCCAAGTAAACGTTCTGCGTATAGCACGTGTTCCAGGAAATGCACCTAGTTTTATATCGGATTTTACGTTTCAGTTTTAACAATAAATTCTTGCATTTAGTAAAAATTGTGGTTTTACAACAAACATTTTTTTTAGATTTCATACTTTAAAAGTTGTACTTTTTAGCATTGTTTCGAGCACTGTGCGGTGTGCGGTGATGCGTGGGCGACGAGCGACACGAGACGAACGATGAATGGGGAGAAAAGTACGCGGCTGTGTATCGGCTCTCTATCGATTTTTAATTATCTTGCATCGTTTACCGCGCACAAGAACTTGCAGCTTTTCATGTCGCTGCTTCTTGTACACTCGTTTCTCGTCACTCGACCTCCGACCTTAAGCCAATATCGCGCGACGAAACGTTTCGTTAGCTTCGCGAGGATTGCGAAACGGATCCAACTGGTACAGGACTGTTCAAGGATAGCGCAAAAGTTTTACGACATGTAGAGTTATTATGAAAATTTCTCAAACGAACAAATTTTATTGCTTCTTTTCTAATTATTGTTACACGTAGAATCGTCCACTGCCCGCTTGTACTCCGGTCCACCCTGTATATTGTTTTCGGCTGTTCTATTGTAGAGAGCTCCGACGACGATTTTTAGCTTTTATAAAGCACTCTGCATGACCCACTTTAATCTTGGATTACCGCGTGTTCTCTAAAAATTGATACCCGCTGCATCAGAATATATATATACGTTTATTAGTTTCGTTCTAAAAGTTCTTAAAAATGGTTCGGTTAAAATAATAATAGTTTAAAGATATTTTATTGAATATCTTGGAAACTACTAGAGCTAGAGAAATAGTTCAATCGGGCAAACTGGTGTAATTTTTTCGAAGGAATTGATCTGCGAAAACAGATTTCAAATATCACTGTCAGTTACTAAAATTTTTCGTGAAATTACAAACCGTAACACAAGGCTGACTTTTGTTCTAACAATCGAAATCCCGTTTAAGGGCCCGGGGTAGTCACGTGACTTTTTAACTAATAACTTCCATTCACATCCATTAAACACAGACTTAAGATCCGTCTTGATCTTGGGTATTAAGTCTGCGATTAAACTTGTCACATTTTTTCCTCTGTATTATCGATATTATGAATTCTGACGTCAGAAACGTGCTTCAAATTTTTCGGCTTTATTTCGCAGAGAATCGCGACAAAATATAGCTCGATTTGTAGCTGGAGATATTTTCCAGCCACGCTGCCAGCGAGAAAATATTCTTATATAGGGACGAAAACTTAAGGCACGTGAAACCATTTTTTGTCGGTAATGTAGTCACCCTACCTTATCGCGAATCTACGAAGACCGGGCCCCTAAGCTGAAAAGCGTGAAAAATAATTTTGTTCAGCTGGCGCAAAAATAATCGAACCACTGTGCGAGGGAATAGCTCTGCATAAAACAGCGACAGGTCAGCCGGAAGCGTATTTATTTCGTCGCGGAGCATCAAACGGTAATGTATCCCGCTTTTCCATTATTTTCCCGGCGTTCTACCATTTTATTCCGTCCCGTAGGCGTGTTACACGCGAGAAGATTGACCTATCAGACGTCTATCGAGCCGTGAAAACTTTTTCCAACGACCGGATGGAAGACACGAACCAGACGAGAACGTTGCGCCGTGAATTTCCGCGTACATGTTACGAATATTCCGGCGCGTTATCGCCCTCGATGTCGATTGTAATCATTCGCCCGAGGTATTTATCGTAACCGACGACCACGGTCGAATTGCAGCGATTCCCTAGCCCGGTCGTATGGACGTTTATGGTTACTTTGCAATACGAAGCTTCCTGCTCAGCGCTTGAAACATTCGCCAGCAACCGGCGCACCTATGCGACCGCAAAGTCTAATTTTTTTTTTGTAAAGGGAGTGAAAAATATTTTAATCTTTCACTCTGATATAATCGGACCACAAATGTCCACACAAATTTCGGGGCAATGAAATTAACTAAAATTTTACATCGCATGGTGTGATTTTGATTTTGAATAAAAAAATATTGGATTGCATTTTGCTGGATTTACGTGCCGCGTTTTGTCAGCTGAAGTATCAATTTATAAATATATTCAGAGGATCAATGGTTCTACTCTGGTAAATTGTTGTTTTTATTTTTATGTTTTATGAAGAGGATGTGTCGAAAAACTTCTATTTGTTTCTGTATTGTTGTTTATTCGCAAGTTTCATCAACCGTTAATGCACAAACGTTCTATTTATTTACCTTCTATCGATAAAATACATACGGAAAATTTATTGTTTTCCTGGTGAACTGTTTCGATATTTTATAAAGGGTAACCGTACATTTAATAAAATACTGTCCGATTGCTATCCAAATAAATGATGGCAACGAACATGTAATTATACTTTTCATATCGAGCACTGCGTTGCGGCGTGGGAATGAAGTTGAATTGAGAGAGAGAGAGAGAAAGAGAGAAAGAGAGAAAGAGAGAGCTACGGGAATATTACGAAAGTTTACCGTTATCATCGACGAAGCGCGAAAATGAATCGCGATCATCCACCTTTCGTGCTGTGCATCGTTTTGGAAATCCAGCGCAGCTTTCATACATGGATCGAGTTCCCGACTTGAATCGGGAATTGATTAAAGATTTATCCTCGCTTTCCCTGTCGCAGATGAAGCTTGGATTTTCATTGAAAAATGGCTTTGCCCTTCGTGGTCATTGGCCGTAAATATTGGAAATGTTTAAGCAACGTTCAGCTCTGTGGTTCGATTGACAGGTCGATTGACGGAACAATTTTCTAATAAATATTCTACTTCATCCTGAAGGGGTATTCATAGTTCAACAACTATTCGCCATATCTATTGTAAAATCTTGCTAAGGAATATCGAGGCTCCTGATTGAAGTGTGAATTTCATGTAATTATAAAAATTCATATGTCCTAGTGGGGATAATGCCGCGACGTTTATCATCCAGGCCTTGGCGACATATATATATAGAAATCACTGTGTTTCCTTAGCAATTCAAGAGGCGCCGGAATATTAAAATGCAGTTGCGAGTAAATCTTAATCCGTCGCCATCGAAGCGGACAAAAGAATCGCGAGCGACGAGAAACCGAGTATTTTCCATTTCAATTAGCCAAAACCAATACATCTTCGGCGGGGGAAAAAAAAGTCGTGAGTACAAGCCCGCTTCTATAAAATCGATCGCCGCCACTATTTTTCTGTAGCGCGGCACGGTGTTACGAAATTTATATTATCGCTTTATTCGTCCCGTAAATAAAACGGACAATAGTTCGGCGTGGCGACGTCGCCGGCGAGGCCGTTCTAAAAAGCGGTCTCCAGTTTCCGCTGAATCGATACCGACGGCGTGTTATACCTACTTGAACAGTGACTTGCTCTGCCGGAAAAACACAAGGGAAACCCGTTGATTCCAGTTATTTTAGTTAGTGGAACGCGGCGTTAGGTTTAGGGTTGGTCGGCCGGGGGTTCGTTTCGAACACGCGCGTCCGTTGCATTCATCGACAGGAAAAGAAGGGTGCGGGTGTGTTCGGGACTCAGACATGACTGAACCAGAGTTCGTCGAGACACGAAAAATTTGATACTCGGGAAAAGAAATACCCATAAACAGCTCATTTCTTTCCGTATCAACTTTTAGGAATTTCAATTCACTAATCTTATCGGAACTTTAAGGGGGGAACCTTGTGAAAATGTTCTTCAAGAATTTTTTTTGGAAAACGTAATGCGTAGATTGATTTAAAATTTGGGGAATCATTTGTTAACGTTGTAATGTAAACAAAA
>CM052115.1:11695738-11741728 GCA_028454245.1 Halictus quadricinctus | reverse complement strand
ATTTAAAATTTGGGGAATCATTTGTTAACGTTGTAATGTAAACAAAAGTATTTTTCATAAATTTTAATCGTTAATATCAATGGTGCAATGGCGGCTTGAAAATGGCATCCCGAAACCATGGGGGGAACTTCGTGAAAATGTTCTTCAAGAATTTTTTTTGAAAAACGTACTGGGTAGATTGATTTAAAATTTGGGGAATCATTTGTTAACGTTCTAATGTAAACAAAAATAATTTTCATAAATTTTAATCGTTAATATGAATGGTGCAATGGCGGCTTGAAAATGGCATCGAGAAAATGCGCCGTGCAGTGCCCAAAAATGATCCGAAACAAAAAACTAAAAATGGAATCGTTAGTTTATGCAAATACGTACAATGTAATGTCATGAACGAAATTTCCTATCGATTTGAACAAAAAAAATGCTCAAAAATTTCATTTTACACAAGGCTTCTCCCTCAAGGGTACTTTATTTAATGTTATAACAAGTAAAGCGAATTTGGCAAAAGTTTTGGTTTTAGCATTTAACACTTTACCGAGCTGCTCTATCGTGTCAGGAACATTGATCATGTTTCATTGCCTTTCATCGCGTTACGTGGGGGTTTTATCGTAGGAGAACAATATTTGCGAACGAGAGTCCATCGAAGCACGAAAAATATGGTACGGTAGTGCTTCGATATATGTGGAAGAGATGTGCACTATATTTGTTATAAATAGACTGTGGATCTTTATGCATTCACGGCTTCTGAAATTGTTCGAAAAATGCTAAAATATAACATTCGACAGAATTTAGTAGAATTTTTATTTATTTCAAATCTACGAAGGCTAGTACCACTGAAAATAGAATTTTCTTTTAAAATACCTCTATAAATATTGCAAATTGCATTAACATCCGCAGTCTAGTTATAACTTTACGATAACTGAGAGGTCCAGAAGCTTGATCGCCGAGGACTGTTATTAGCCTACTTAGACATTATTAGTTTACTTAGGCTAATGATTTGACATGTTAAACAATCATCGAAATAAACGGTGACATCCTTTTTTTTGTAAATATTTATCAAAAACTGAAACTGCTCGATTTTCGGAACCACAATCTTCCGATTTGTAGCCGTCGAAATTGAAGGTTGATTAATGTAGGACAAACTGTAATTAGGGATTCGGTTAATTGAGTGTCGGTGTCTTTAATATCTCGCCGAGGTATCGCTGTAACTTTCCAATTAATTAAAAGCTTCGTTTATGTAGGCCGCGAGCTGGAAGTATTTTATCCTTCTGAACTTTGACCTGCTTCTCCTCGGTTTGTCCACGAAATTTGATACCCTCATTTAAATTAATTGGCGCGGGGTGCCCTTAACAATGAAATCGGAGTGTATTATTAACAGTTGACTGTCAAGATTCTGACGTACTCGGGAATTATTTTTTTATTTTTTGGTATTGTGCTTCGAAGTCAATTTTACATTGACGCCATGAAAGTTTGATTTATCATCAACAGTCCACGGATTTTATTTATTGATAGCGTTCCCTGAGGTATAGTTCCATCGAAATTTACGGACGAAGTTTCCATATCTATTATTCGTGAGAGGAATGAATTGTTATTCTACACCAGTTTTTGTAAGTTAGTTCATGGACGTTAAAAAATTCATAAAAATACGCTAACGATGAGGTTAAATTATCGGTTGGTTTAACAAATTCCACCGTATCTTTGAAATGTCATTTCGACTCGCGGGCTAATGGATTTCAAATATGATTTGCAGTTCCCTTATCATATTTAACATTTATTTTTATCGAAATGGTAAATTCATCACTGGAAAAGGGGCGAAATAATAACAGTTGATTTTAATCTACATAATAATTCCATCGATTCATAATTTGCGGATTAATAAATGTATGTTTTGTAGACATTGAAATCGCTACAAATTACTCGCTAATTCTGACCGTATCGACAAATGAAAATCAATTTAACGCGGCGAATGTAACAGACTGTTAGTTCAATATCAATTTTGAATAGTGAAGACTGCTGTATTGATGCTGTCTCATCCTGTTCATGTCATTGTTTAAATATGTTTAAACGCTTCTAATATTATAAACAAATATATGTTTGCGATCGAAAATACATTTAAAATTGACATGTTTACTTCATTTTCGGAATAAAAAATCTCAGAATCCACGAACGAAAAATGTTAATTATTAAGCAGCAAAATTGCAGATGGAAAGTTTTGATAGATTGAAGCTGCGATCTCAGCGACCTCAATTATCCATTCATCAATCTGTCAACAGCTCCGAGACTAATTATCCGAGTAAAATTTTTTGCATGAATGTTTAGCTAAATATATATCTACAAATCTACTAGTGTATAAATATATTTACAATCCTCAGTTATTATTATATGCTTCCTGTTAAATTTTTGAACCTTTAGCCCCAAAATCCTTATTTTCTTACACGCGTTTGAACGAATTTCGGTCACTGAAAATCGCGCTACGAGGTAATGACAACGTATGGGGAACCATGCTCGCACCATACACTTTTACATGCTCCATATTCCAAAATAGACTCGAAAGTTAACGAAGCTTTGCAACATAGAACGCTGCGTTAATTTTCTCGTGGGTTGCTCGTGCGCGGAGCGAGAAGCAAAATACAATCGGAATTTCTCGACGGTGTTTCGCAGAAATATTCCGACTTGCGTTCGGATTTCCCAGAATTCGCGATACGTGGATCATCGTTAACATCGCGCCGAATACTCCCCGAACGTCTCGGTTAATTATAAGTTTTTAACACCGTCGCGAAGAGGGAGCCCCGTCGTGAAATATTCACCTACTTAATGGACTGATTCCAAGATCGACGCGGAGAGCATTTCGAACTACTTAATCTGATCCCGCTACTTTTCCCCTAATCCCGGACAGTTCCGACGGGATACCTGTTCGAAACGCTCACCTGGAACATCTCGCCGAGCCTCGCTCTCTCCTCTGCAGCAGCCTAGCATGCATTTTCATCTTGATCAATATGTCGCCACCTCAATTTTCATACCGTGTTCGCTTCGTAAACGCTCGCCACGCTATTTTTCATTTTCAACAAACTCCCAAATGAATCTCTCAAATTTTTCTGCCCCAGCTCGCTGTCGCTTTAGCTACCAATTAACACGTTAACTGCCTCGTCAGTCACATATGACCGACAGTGATTTTTGACTGGGTTTAGAAATTCATTTTTATCAGAGATATCCAGATAAACCGAATTTCAAAAGGGTTAAGACAGCATCCCCTATAATACATTTTAAATTTCCAGTCGTGGTTTATTAATTAAATTACTCTGATTTCGTAAGAATTTCTAAATGGCTCTCCCAAAATCGTGCTGTACCAGAAGGAACCATAGAGATGATTAAACTACATTACTGGAGGTTGTTGGTTTACAATGGGAATTGCGGTGGTATTACGTTCGAATTCACGGTAATACTCGCTTCGATGTAAATACAGTTTATTGTGAATTTAGAACGTACACTTTTTCATCCAGTTTGAAGATTCAACTATGGATACGTTGACTGTACGAATCCGAAGAAATCGGCACTTGTGCTTAAAGAAAATGCGAGGGAAGTCGATTTTTTGAAAATGAAAAACCAGAATATCCGCTTGGTCGTTAGCACGCGAAGGAAAAACAGTGGGCGCGATCGCGGGTCTCGCACGCTCATCGCCCTCGTCACGCTCGTTATCGATTGCCAGCGTGTAAAACGTCCAAGGTCCTGCATGCGACTGTATAAGTCAAAGCAAAGAGGGTCGTCGGCGGCGCGTAATCGATATTTATTCCCGACGCGCTTAATAACGTCTAATTACTCGGCTGGCCCGCGCGCGTCAGCGTCGTATCGGTCGATACTACGCGGGAAACCGTTCGTCACCGCGAACCGTTCATCGGAACCTATCCGTTCCCTATCATCCCTAATCCTTTGCGGCGGCCAGTTAATCGCCGTTGCAACTGAATAATTTACAGGCAAATCTCCAGGGTCCGTTGTCTCTCTCTCTCTCTCTCTCCCCCTCTTTCTCTCTTGACCAGTAGAACTCGGTTCCGTTCCGCCCGTTGAAAAGAAATTTATCAGTATCCGCGTCTTCCTCGTACACCTCCCCCTGGAATTTATTGCTCCCTAACATTCTACAGGACCGCACGAAATTCCCCGGTGAAACAATCGAACGGCCCGGAATTACTCGACGTTAATGGACCGGGTCCCGGCCCGGTGATCTTTTCCAAACGATTTTTCGGTCGTTCCCGTGAGCGCCGACACCCCTCGGCGAAGAATTGGGTCGAGACCACCCCCACGGCGAAAACCGTCACGACTTCCCGAGATCGAGCAATAGAATGCCCCTCTTCAACGGTAATGGCCTCTGAAACGGATCGGCGCGCGATTAGGAACCAAACATTTGTTCTTTCCGTCCCGAGACAGAAGAACGACTCGACGCTCAGCGCCGCGTCGCGCCGACGTCCTATTGGAACGATCCTAGACCGGGATCCTCGAAAAACGTGTCTCTCTATAGTCTTGATTACATTCTCCGCGAAGTTTCACGTTTCTCCTGGTGTACTTGAAATTGACTTCGGCGGGTAGTGGAGACACTTTTTCCCGGGGTTGTTACTCTCGGAGAGATTTTGCTGCTGTTTAATTACGAACAAATGGTGTAGGAGGGTGCTTCATGAAGTACATAGCTGGTCAACATGAGTACGTAGAATATTGTAGACTCTTTTAGAATGAGTTAATAATGTGCTGACATACTTGATGTTGGAGACATATTTGTTTCTGTAGGGGTTGTTACGTACTCACAAAATCTTACTGTTGCTTAATTTTCGAGAAATTAACCGGTTAGCTGTTTTCGAGCAGTACACGCGTCGTGAAGGAATGGCAACATTTTGTGTTATGACGAGTATACTCGTCATGCGTGAAAAGTACAATTTGCTGTTTAAATTGCGAGGTTAGTGAAAACTGAAATATAGGTGTTAGTAAACTTCAATCACCAAGATGCATTGTAAACATCAAGATATATTCCATACTACTTAATTCCATATTATAACAGGCACACGTATTCCGTGTTTGACGAGCATACTCGTCGTCGTTTCATTTTTGCGACGCAATTTAGGTACACATTTTTCAAACAGGTCGCTACAGCTAACTGGTTAAGAGTGATGTAGAGGGTGCTTCAGAAAGTACATAGGTGGTCAACACGAGTATAGTACATGGAAATATTGGAGATATTTTTAGAATGAGTTAATAATGTGCACATGCTCGAAACTGACTTGCGTAGGAGGCATTTTATGATTTCTGTAGGGGTTGTTGCGTTCTCAAGAATTTGACTGTCGTTTAACTACGAACAAATGAAGAGTGCTTATAGGAGGGTGCTTCCACAACATATCAGATAGTATGATCTAATCATAGAAAAATCGAAGGTGGAGCATCGTCCCTAGAATACGTAAACTTAAGTGTCTCGCTCTATACTACTCCTCGGGGATTCACAAACGCAAAATGTCAAGCCACTCTCGACCTACAGAAATTGATTTCTAATAAACCAAACAATTTACAACGGCAGCGATATTGACCTATGGACGTACGTCGGCGTCCGCGTGACTCATCGAGCGCGTCGGATCGCGCGGTGACGGTCGCGCTCGCATAACGCAACGTAAAAATGCAGGGACCACCGGAAGTCCTGCATGTGTTGGACGCTCGTGAAAAAGTACGTAACACAGCTATTAATTCGTCGAGTTACGGAGTCATCGATTCGCTGGCAGCTAGTTACGGCTTCGCCGGGCGCATCCTGCTCACTATGAATCGGCCGCGAGCGAATTACATATTGAATCTCGGCGGGAGGGCGTTCGGTGTCTTTCTCCGTCGGGGAGTAAATCGAGGAAGCCTCTTTGAATGAAATGCGTTCATAAAAGGGACGAAGAGAGCCGCACGCTAGGAACGATGAATACCATTTCTACTTTAAAACTGAATAGCGGTGATCGCTGGAGTGGATAAAGAGCGCGCGGAGCTAGAGAGGAGCAAAAACTCCTGGCAGCAGCCGTTCGCTCGTTCGTTCGTTCCTCCTCCGGCTGATATTTCGTTATTGGCCAACTTTAGTGGCACTCTCTCTGGAATTAGAACTGTCCCCGTGCATTGTCGCGCGATATATCGGATACTATTTTCGCGCGACGGCCGCGTTGTTTCATTTATTCTCGCCGGCCGGCTCCGCGACATTCAATATCGACGCTTTCAACGATAATTTCGGATCCGCTGTTCCGGAAACACAGCGAAATCCTCGTACGGAGCCTCGTTACGGCGGATCACCGCGATATTTGCGAACGCACGTGGTACCTTGATCCGGATAATTCCCTGGAAGCTTCCGGGGGATTACCTACCCCTATATTCGCGCCCTCTGCCCGGGAAAACGAGCTTTATCCCTAGACTAGTGGCAAACGAGCACGTCGGTACGGTAGAAATCTGCTGTATCGAGTGCAGGGACGGTATCCACCGTTGGTATCTCGGGCAAATGTTAGCTTCGTTGAAACTCTTCTCTTCTGGAAATTAGGTTCAATCAGCCCCAAGGCGGATAAAACCGTTGCAATTGCGTTTGAACTTTTCTAAAAGTTGCTGTGCGGCGTGGATAACGTTACGAACTGCAGGTAACCCGTGAAAGCTCGATACCAGCTGTCGGTAAAGCAGGATATTCGTTTACCGACTAGGGACATTTCTTTCTCGCGTTGGAAGCACTGTTCCAAGGCACCGTTTTCGATCATCCAGAATCTCGATGGGTTCGCACTAGATGGTGGGCTCGGTATCGCGGCCGGGCTCAATCAATACTTCGACATATACACACATATTCTTCGGCACTCTTTCTCTCGCCCGGAATGAGACTTCGAGATAGCACTCCACGCTCGAAGTGTCCGGTATATCGCATCGGCTCTGTCGAGGAGGATTCCTTGGATTTCGAAGCCCGCGGATCCTGTAATATCGAATCGAACGATGGCAAAGTGGTTCTTCGCCGGTTCGAACATTTCAATACGACGATCGCGGAATTGAATGAATTTGTATCCCGGATACGCTCTCGAAGGAAGCTAACCGATATCGGCGTTCGATGAATAAAATCGAAGAGCACTAATGCGTCAAATTGCGAGGATAAACTTTCCCCGGAACACACGAAGATAGAAACGCGCGACGATTCATGAGCGGAAAGCGTCGAAATCAAAATCGACGCGCCCGGTTCGTTAATCGCGGCGAGCGACGGGGCTGAAAATCAATAGCGGGTGAAACGCGTCGGTTTGACGTCACGAGAAATCGCGCGTTATGTATTTAATAACGCATTAAGCGTCGTATTAACGCAGCTATCGGACGCGCCGCCCACTTTTACATTTCGCGAGAGGCACGCGGGATCTACAGTGTAAATCAATTATTCCGCAGAGGGAGGGAGAAAGAGAGAGAGAAGGGAAACAATTCTGTCACTCGGAATCGATAATGTCTAATTAAAAGCAATCGGCTGTAATCCTTTAACGCGGCCACGCGCAGTGTGTCTCACGCAACCTCGTCGTTCGCGTCGCGCCAGCCCGCTTGAAATATTGATACGAAAATGCCCGGGACACCGCAGAGAATCCCTGGCAGCCCCTAATTAGCGTGCCCCCGAAGAGGGAATTCGAACAACGCTCCAGTTCGTTTGCCCGTTTTAAATACGTGATGCGTTGTACTCCCGGTGTCGTGCCGCGGAAACTTTTTCCCTTCATTTTCCCTTCTCTTTTTCTCTTTCCGCCTCTCTCCCGCCCCCTCCCCTTTCTCCTCCATCGCCCGTTTCCCTCTGTACCATCGGTTTCCGCGACGGGAAAGAATTCAAATATTTTTTTCCCACCCAACCCCCATCGAGCTGTATAATTCGCAACGAGCGGTCGCCTTTGGCAATTCAAGCGCCGTGATTTTTCGAGAACCTCTCTTTCATTCGCCCCGTTCGTTTTTATTGCCTCCTATTGTTCCGGGACTCTCCCTTCCTCTCTCTCTCTCTCTCTCTCACTCTCTCTTTTCGTCTTTGACCGTGGAAAAGTATTCGCAGAGGACCGGAACCGACGGTTGTTCGGTCCCGCGAGAACAGGAACGCGACAAAGAAGCGTTTATTGCGAGCGAACTGGACCACGCTCCCGGGAATTCTACTATGAATGATTGGACTCGGGGTCCTGTATTGCGGACCGGGTTTTAATGAAGTCGGCTCGAGCGCCAGACGCGGGAGTAAGCTTTCCGCAGCTGGTGCTTCTACTCTTCCGCGTGTAACTCGTAGAGGCCTCGTCTGAAGTGGATTAAGGGCACTCTTCGCTACACGACAACGAATAAAGGGCGACCGGTCTTGCGGTGTTTTTCTTTCTTTTTCTTTTACGGAACTTCATTCTACCTGTGGACTCCAAATTCTTCAGAATTCTTAACCTGCGTTCACACAATGTTACAATATTTTCCTTTGATTATATTTTCTTCAATTATTGATTCAATTTCCAGTAAAATTGTCGTCCGGGCCGAATGGTTTTCCTCGTGGAATAAGTACCGTAGTTTCGATGACAGCAGACTATCAAAAATCCTGCATGCAGCTCGAATGTGTAGAAGTAAGTGTGCACGGTTGCGGAAACATTGGTTGTTTAGCTTACCCGAGGAAAATTTCCATTTCCTTCAGCGAGAAGCAAAAATGTCAGTAGAATGTGCCAACCTTTGGCCGGACATGTGACTTTCATCTCTTTAGAAGCAAGTATCTGTTACAGAATTTCATACAACCTGAACACGAACATTTTTCATGCAAATCGCATTGTCTTATGCACGATGAATGACCAAAAAATTCAATTTCCAGAAGCTTGTACTGTTCGTGGCTCACGAGAAGTCTCGCGGGACGGCACAAGGGCAAAGGGGTCACTCGTTCTCTCCGCTTATCTCCACCGTTGACAGTAGGCCAATGCTTAGGCGTTGACGTCACACGCTGCATAGTATGTGCACTCGCTGTAACCAATAGAGCTGCTAGAGGCGTGCCCTTTTCACACTGACCAATCAGCCCAGCATTCCTTTCACGAGACTTCTTGTGCGACACGCACAGTACTTCGTTGCTGATTATATTTACCTGAATCAATAAATTGTAATTTACCAACACCAATACCTCATACAGAAACGATTACTGCGGATTTTATGCATGCACAAGAACGAGTAGGTGGAACTTGAGACATTGGAAGACTCGAAATAATTTAAGAATATCAATGTATTATTATCAAGTTATCAAAGTGATTAACGGAGTGAAGATATTTTTATTCCCTTCCCTTATCTAGTGATAACAATTCAGTCTAGCTAGATTTTCATTTAAATATTGATTGTTTGAATGTAAAATTTGCCAACTTATGCAAGCGGTTCTAATATTTAAAGTTTCAGCTCGTAAATTGAATGTTGAATTTATTCGAGGTTTGTAACTTTAAAGAATAAAGGAAATGTGAACGTAAAATCAAGGCGTTGTTAAATATCCCCCGAGAAGATATTTTTTATTTAATAATTACTGGAAGCAAATTTGTGATTCGACCAATAATTGTTAAACTTATATGTACCCCCTTATGGAAGGAAAGCTGAAGAAGTTTAACGAGAAGCGGAGACAAGTGAAAGACTCGGCGACGCATCCGACGGAACGAGAAAGTCCTTTGAAGAGCAACGGGAATACTAATCAACGCGGAGCATCGGTGTGAGCGCGAGTCTCTAGAATAGATGTTTACCTCGGCGCAGGCATCGCGAATATTTGCATTATCCGGCTGGCAGACGTCGCAGTTTGTCAAGAAGCGGAATCAGTGCGCGAAGCTTATTGCGTCGACGGTACAGTAATTTTAGAGAGTTTTCGATAGACCGTATTGCGATTGCCGGGCGAAAAACAATTATGCGACACGGTGCGTTCAACTTCGTGACGGTGTACGTGGCTGGTAAATTTAATTAAAGATGTGTAGCGCTGTACGTGCCTCTCGCGCTATCTTTCCACGTAGTATAACCTTCTCGTTAATATTCCCGGATTTCCGAGAGCGTTACCAAATACCGACGTGAACGTTTTCGTACTCGTGTTACCGTTAAATTATCATCCTCATATTTTTTGCGGTATTCCAACAACAATTGCGCGACCAACGTTGATGGAATTAAACGGAAGAATATATTTCCACAAAAAAAAACTTCCATGGCATTCAATTAAACAATTGTCTGAACGGTACACATATTCTGTAATTTCAAATTTATTCGGACATCAACAAATCTACAAGTTCGTATAAAATCTGTTTCAATTTATTTCGAGGAATATTTTACCCCAGTGTACACGGAAATGGAACAAATAGCACCGTTAAAGATGAAAGTTCATGCTCCCGCCTGTACTATTGCGAGATATTATTCGACCGAAATCGTCGATCGTTTAAATGGCGGCAGCTTCGAAAAACATTCCATTAGGAGTGCAGTTTCGTCGTTCGAACACCGGTGTGTCTGTTTCGCGGCGTATTCTCGCGCGAGTACTGACGCGTTCAAATATTTTACCATTGCGATTGAAAAGTTTTCGTCGCGGAACGCTTTGAAGCTCGCGGCGTATAAGCTTTTGTAAATAGATTCTTTACAGCGCCATGGGGATAGCCGTAGCTCTAGCAGGAGCGCGAGTTCCCGAGCTCAATATCAAATGTGCAATTGCACAACTTGGAAATGAGTTCTGTCGAATGCGCGCGCGTGCGCGTGCGCCCTGTCATACACGAGTTTATAACTACGTTCCCCACGTCTGCGACTTCCTTTCAAATGAAATCCTCCCTCCTCGGGGGATTGTCTTCATTTAGATTAGAAAAAGCGACCCGCGCCCGCCACCTCCACCCTGAAAAATCTCAACGGTTTACCGCAGTAAAAAAAAAAATTGTTCTTTCATTGTGCTATCCTGCAACCGCATTCGTACTCGTCCTACCGCTTGATTCTTTCGAAACGATCGATGAAACGATCTAGGTTATTGGATTTGACGTAAGCTATTAAGGCGACCATAATTTTTTATTAAAAAAAAATGTTTTGTAATTTTTTTCTCTGTGGGTTTAGAGACGACTGAATATCGATTACCTTTTGTTCGAAACAGTCAGACTTTGGAGACTTGTGAATAAATAATTGATGGTTAATTACTAAAAAAGTGGATATATTTGTAAAATATGGACAATTTAGGACTGTTCCATAACGTTTTTCTCTACATTTGGATTATCGTCGAATTTCGACATTGTGCGGCGTCGAAACTCTTGCCGAGAGATTGATTCTCTTTCGCGGTTTACAAATTCGCCGATGCGAACCTATTCGGTGCAATTATTCATCGTGTTTTAAATGGTTATCGACGGAAATTAATAGCGGATATATTCATCCGAGTGGAATAGGCTACGAGCATTTAGTCGGTTTCAAAACTTTACTCGTTATAGCGTCCGTTCACTCTAGCGTGCATCGAAATGTGTGCATTTAGAGGTAATCCGTTCCGAGCACACAGTTTCGAACAAAGTTGCCATCTAATCCAACGATTTTAAAATCCAACGATCGACCTATGAAATTGGATCTCGTTATTAACGTGCATAAAATCTCCACGGTTAGAGTCTACGGAAACGTGCGAAGCGTGGAGACTATAGTTGCGAAACTATAAAAGTGTGGAGTCGATAATAGAAACCAAAGAAAGAGTGATTCTATATATAGCAGCTTTTCTTGAAAGTGTTTGAACGACCACATAATGATAACCATACCGACGAATGTGAAACAGTTGCAGAATGTCTAGATCGAATAATTCTGGCACACAATATCGGGAGTAACTGTTTAGAATTATAAAATTGTAATTTTATAATTGTTCCTTCCGATTGTGTCCGAAGTGTCAAATGATGTTAACCACGCCGAAGAAGGTAAGAACAAACCTGATGAACAATATCTGAAATATCACAATTTCAAATAATTAAACACGAAAGAAAGTGTACAAATATGAAAAACACAAGTGAAAGAAAATGAGGATTGATTGATGTTTCGCTGGTAGAAATCGTATGAAATCATGCAGACACACGGATGGAGAGGAATATTTGTTTGTCGCGGTTAGTTCTAACGTTGCGAGATCAGTGTCTTGATATGATAAAGAGTATTAATTACAATACGCCCGCACTGTATTGTCGCCCCCATCAAACAAGGAAGGCGTCGATTAGAGGCAATGCAATGTGTAGGCCGTAATACTCTGTTTCGATAATAGCGCAACCTGCGTCAAATCACCTGGCATGTTCGAATGAATGTTGCAAACCTCAATGCAGATTAGAGATGCCTGCATTGTTTCATGATAACCTATTGTTCAATACATGAACCCTGGCCTGTATGTGTTTATCGGCGTGTTGGCGATTAATTGGCCTGATCCAGGCAAATAGGCTTCTCGCTGATTATGATTTGTTGCTTTTCACGTAGGATATTCGTTAACGCTCAAACGAACATAATGCGCGCTTCCCAGTTACGTACGTATCTCCAATAAATTAGAAGGTTTTCAAGGATTGACGCATCGATCTTTGTTCAAAAGCGTACAAACAACCGATTCTATTTAACCGTTACAAATTTAGCAATGTGATGATACTTATGAAAATATCTAAATCTGAGAAGGGCTTGACGATGAGCTTTTAAACTCGCGATGATTTCGAATTTCAACTGTAAGGCTTTTAAAACGACATCACCAGGTCATCCTGAGTAATTGAATCCAGTTATTTCTTTTCGGGATTATTGTTTCATAATGTATGGTTGCATTCCCTCTCACTTGGAAACTACGAATATTTAGATAGCAGCTGCCATAACATTATCCGACTGTTTAACTTGTACTAACTACCCTAATTTGAATTGGTGGCTGTTTAACCAATGTCCAACTTAGTTCAATGAGAATGTCAACTTGTCGAGGAGGAACTCTCAAGGAAAATCGTTGATAAATAAGAGTCTAACGTTAGCTATTCTGTAGAAGGATCTAATTAATAGCGACGCAAAATATGTGCAACAGAGTGATATAAAAGAGGATCCTCAAAGTAATATATTTTCCAGCACAGTTAACCTCCAACGATCTCGAATGACTTTGAGTCGTAGGTCACTGTACGCGTTTTAAAACGTCACTGTTAAAACAATAAAACAGAGTTGACCTTCATATGTCCTCTACGCGTCCACCCACAAAAAACTGACATTGCCCGACACATTCTTTTCTATCACCAACAGCAACGGAGTTATTCAGGGGGCCTTGTTTTAGGTGCATCACCCTATACATAAATGATTGGAAAAAACCTATAATGCTTCTTGCTTCAGCAAACTATAACGACCCGAACGGTATGATTATCCGAGCGGATTGAGCGTCACCGCGCTGCCAGGCTTCCGGTAGCTAAAGTGCTAAACCTATGAAGACTCTGCGGTCCCCTAAGAAGCGAAGTGCCCGAAACAATTTCAGGTGACTAAACACGCGAAAGTTCCGGTGACTACGAGCCCGTTAACGGCGACTACAAAGTGGTAATCGTATACGGACGTTAAAGCCGTCCCAAGAGCACGTTACGCGACGATCCGGGTGCGAGATGAAAGTCTAAAACAATTGCTCTCTTTCGTCAGGTACCTAGAGCCTTGGGTAACACCGTTTCTTAGAATTCCCACCGGTAAAGACGGTAATCGCCGAGCGAGCCCCGAGTATTCCCGGCATTTTCATAGAAATGGAAATTCTGTTCGTTCGGGTAGGGGGGTAGGTGGCGTCGATGACCAACTTCTGATAGCTACAGGGGGTTGGTTCGCCGACGATATGCATACTCGTACGAAATATCCTCGTGGCGAGATAGAATTTCCTCGCGGCGGCTCCTCTGGGATAAGGTTTCGTCCTGACGACGCGTAATTGGACCGCGGCAGGGGTCGGCGGGGTGTGGATATACACGGGGGAGCGGAATGCGAACTGTAGATACGGAGAAACAGAGGGAAAAAATAGAGAGAGAAAGAGAGAGAGAGTGAGAGGACGGTGCTCCGTGGGTAAAGGAAAATGAAGGGGTTGGGGGGCAATAAGGAAAGGGAGGAACCGGGCCGATCCGAGGAGAAAAGAAGGCTTTTCCCAGGCAACGATGAAAAAAGCGTCCGGTGAAAAAGAGGGAAACAGCAGGACGAGGATGGAAGCCGAGGGAAGGAAGAGGTAGACGAAGAACGAGGCGTTTGGTCCGCTTGTCGATACCAGATGCACCGTATCTGCGAGGTATCGACCCGGTTTAAATATTCTCAACGGCCGCGGGAGTCCTCTTCAATAATTCATTTGGAAAACGTCGCCGTATCGGCCATTCGTAATGAGACCGGCCGATACCGCGAACGCTTCGGAGAGTATTCTAGTGTAACAGGTCCGGGAAATCGATTTCTTTTCCGCGTACATCGATAGTACAGTGTTTGCAAAATATCCTCGCAAAACTTCCTAATTGCACACGAAATCATGCGAAAAGTTGTAGTTGGTTTTAGCGCGACGCACTGTGCTCCAAATTGAGGAATTAGCTGTCCACAAAGATTTAAGCATTGTTTCAAGACTTAAAGCCACAAGAAAGTAGATCTTTTTAGCCTGGAACAGAACCTGCATCAACTTTTTAGCCCGGACCAGAACCTGCATCATCTTTTTAGCCTGTATTAGAACCTGCATCAACTTTTTAGCCTGGACCAGAACCTGCATCATCTTTTTAGCCTGTATTAGATTTATAAAATTATAAGGGTTAAACCACGAGGGTTCGACCATGAATTTTCAAAAAACTGGTGATGCTGGTGGGCCCTTCGATCTCTCGATGTCCTTTGCTGGCGTGCGACGGAATTTCTCGAGTGCAGTCGATCCGCGGAGGAAAGCCACTCGACTCGGAAACGATAGCTGCCTGCCGGCGAACAATTTCTGGACGAGCAGTAGCCCGGATACGCTGTCTTAATTACTTTTAATCCTATTTTGCGAGCTGATCGAATTCAATCGGGCCCCGCTTTTGTTCGTTTCCGCTTCCCGACGGCGTTCACCCCCTCACCCCCTACCCCAGTCGATTCGCCAACTGCTCCGGAAAGTTCCGTCGAGTTTGCGTCTCTTTCGAAAAGCGGAAGAGTCAACGGGTCCAAGTCCAAGTTTTATCCAGGCTAGACAGGTATTACCGCGGTGTTACAGAAACTACGACGCCATTCCTTTCGGAATCCTTTGCGAGACAATCGCCATTCGGAGGTCAATGGTCTACCGGTAGCGAACTCCGAGATTTAGCTGTACTTTTGTCCTAGGTATGTGTATTCGAACGCCCTTTAAAACGGTATAACTTTTTGTAAATTGGACCAAAGGACCTGACTTTTTCTTTTTAGCAATTAGAAGAATTGGTTCAGCGAATGATTCGCAAAAAAGATTTTGAAAACATTGGAATTGCTAGGAATTATACGAACAAATGAAAATGGCACTTTCCAAAACCTTTTAAATATGCGTTTTGTAGATCTATGTTGTTTTTATCTGTGTCTACCGATTTCGATGAAATTTTCAGTATGCGTATAACTAACATAGATCTACAAAACGCATATTTTAAATTTTCATTACAGGCTCGAATAATCTGTCCAGGCCCTAGGGAGAGATGCACTTTTTCAAACTTTTTTAACACTAGGTTTACAGGGCACTAAAACTATTTACATTACTTTATAGAAATAACGAGAAATGCTGCCCAAATTTTTAGCCATTTTTTTTAAATAACATATACCCAAAGAAATAAATTCGTTGAATAATTCCTCACGGATGTATCTTTAGGATTTTAATAATCGTAAATTAAAAGTGTCAGAACCCGTCATTTTGACGTAAACCTAGTGTTAAACAGCATATTAGTATATTGAGATAAAAGTTTCACTGATTTCATTTGATATATTATTAAAGTGATTTAACTCAATAACTATGCCTGCCTATACTTTCAATTATTTTCAGTAAAATTTTGATGCGGTGCATCTCTCCCGAAATTACCCCATAATTTGAAACCCATCAAAACAAAAAGGCGCCGAGCTGCTTTGCATACCTGAAGACCATCTCTGACTCGTCAGCGAGTCGTCGATTTCGACGGTGATCGGGATCGACGTCAGCCGGTGGTGCAGGAGGGCCGCGATTACACGGCGGCAACAACTCGCAGTTAATTGTTAGGGAGCAGGAAAAGAAGAACTATGCTCGATCGCAGCCTCTGCCAGCCGGCTCGATCTTTTGTCGTGCGCTCCCGGTGGAAATCAAGCAGACGTTCCCGCCTCGCTTTCTCTTCCCCGGCCGTCTCTCTTTCTTCCCCTTCCTCCCCGGTATTCTCCGGCACCGATGATTAGGATAAATTGAAGCTCAGGAGGACGAAGATCGCGGATGCCCCGGCACCTTTATGTCCGCTCAATTTCACCGTTCCAATATTCCCCGTAACTCTCTCGCGAGCCTTCTTCGCCCCACTTTTTCCAATTATCCGGCGCTGCGTCCGATGTTGCCTGTTGTGTGTGTTTCGTGCGCGAATTACGACCATTCAATGCGACGTTCTCTCGAACGACATCGATCCGCGGCCGAGAGGGAGAATCCCATTGTCTCATAATCCTACTAACGACTCGCCTCTTTCTTCTCTCTTTTTTGCCACCTCTCTCTCTCTCTCTCTCTCTCTCTCTCTCTCTCTCTCTCTCTCTCTTTCTCTGTCTCGTCTTGCTCCCTCGAACCGCGATCATCGTTTTTCTTTTCCTGCTCTCTCCGCGATCGTCCCTTTCCCTTCCATCGTCGACTCTGTTGTTCCAAACGGAAACGAATGCCAACCGGCAATTCGTAATTGGTATCGCGCAAATTGCAGCTCGCGTTCGAACCTTTCTTCTCTCTCTCTCTTTCTTGTTTCGGAACTATCTCCCTCTCTCTTTCGCGGTATCGCTTTGCTTTCAGGAGGGCGTCCCGAGATGTCATCCCACGATTTCATTCTTTATTTGTTTGTAAGAGCGGAATTACCTCTGGATCGGTGGAGGTCTGTTTAAAAAATGGATCGCAAATTTGACCTTGACCCTCTTCTTCAAGGTCAACAGATTTTTCTATTGCATCGTTTAGTACTCGTCGTGAGGAACAAAAGTCTCGAGGGAACTATGGGTCTCGTGTCAACCGTTCTCTTAAAAACAGGACGTTGTCGTAAAGTATTTTTTTTTCCATACGTCAAATGAACAAAAATGAATTCTATATTTTCGACATATTCTTTCCCGTAGAATCAAGGAAATAAGGAGTTTGTTTTTCGTTAAGTAGATTTTCCCACAAACATTTTCAATCTGTACGTTTTTATTTCCTGGAGCAATCTTATAAATGGCGAACAAAGTGGAGAACACATTTAATCCCGTATTTCGAAGCTTGGGAGTCGGCTGAATAATTGAAATATCGAAAATGTGTATTTTTATGCGAGCAGAGACTGCAGAAAGTTCGACTTGTTCTAAATAACAAGGTGAAAAAAACCTGGTACATTAAAAAAGTTTCTATTTCCCAGTCGCTCAGAATTTTCCTCCGCCCTATTTTCTCTCTTTCTCTTTTTCCGGAGCCGTTGGCGAATATTACAAGCGTAATTGCGGCGCCCGGATAATTCGACGGACCGTATTCCTTCCATTTTTTTTTTTTGATCCGGAACCGCCACCTCGATACACGCGAGATTTTCTCCCAATTTTTTTGCGGGCTCTGCCCCCCCCCCCCGCCACCCCCCTCCTCGGGCGGGTTTCCCTTCGAAAGAGCCGTGTGCAGCCGCAATCGTTAATTATGTTCCATTCGTAGCTTCGAATCTGCTCGTCTCGCGTGCTATTACACACAGAGGCGGCCGAATGAAATTTTTTTAAATGGAATCGCGTTTAACGCGGCATTACGCGGCCAGGAGGTGGACACGTTCGCTCGAATAATGAATTCTGTAAAATTTCTACGAGAATGGAGGAACCGTAGACTTTAATTAAAGTCTCGTTGCGAGAGTTTTGCCTCGCCACGGGATTCGATGGTTAATTTCATATTCGCCGGTTTGTCAGAGCTGGATGCCGGCCTCTTTGCTTTTTAATATTAATCCGGCGCGCACACGAACGCGAACGGATCGAACAGATATTTATTGAGGGACCACCCACGCCGTGGATCGGCGTTCGTTCAGTTTATCGGGCAATTTCATTTTAATTTACGCCCCGTGCTATCAACGGAAAATACAATACGAATCTTCGTGCTTATCCTCGTCGAAATTCTTTCGGTTATTGTGTGTAGAAATGAATTCCTCTCGATTTTATTGCGAAATCGAAAACCAATAAGAGAGATCGATCACCGAAATATTCGCTAATATTATTAGTGACTAGACTGCGGATTTTACGCAGCCATAAGTAACAGGCGAATTGCAAAAAGATGAAGAAGAGTATTCAAGAAGATCTTGCTACTTTGGACTCTTAATTGAAATGATTGAAAAATTATGTCAACGTCTTTCAACTGATAATCGGGCATCGTCAATCGATTTAAAATTTTAATTTGAAAATTAAATTTTCAAAATTGTCGATGACGCCGCGCATTGTTTAATACAAGTAACCCGCAGACGACGCGATTTTAATAATAATAGCAAATTTGCGACGATGCCGAACAAATGAAAATAACGCGAAAATGATTTGTATAGGACAAACACAATTTCGGATTTGTGTAGGATAAACTTCAGGATGCAGCTGCAGTGAGCATCTAATTTTAATTTAAACAATCTAGCGTCATGACTTTCAAGACGATGTGCAATTTCACGTGCAGCTCTGTCAGAAACAAGGTCTGCCGTTTCTTGAAGAAGTTGACACACTACCTTTATTCTTGCAACCATCGTATGACTTACACCACATCTTACTGCAATCAAATGATGCTGTTTTTTTTTCATCTGCGCCAAGTGGTTTCACCTTGACTTAGCCGTGTCAACTAGCTTTCAGATAGGAGAAAAACCGTGTAAACGCCATTCTAAACGTGTCTTACTACAGTTGGCTGTCAGTGTTTGTCGACAATGGTTGGTAGCCGAGTACAAGATCGATCCCGATTCGATTGTTCTGTCCGCGAGGGCATGCTCGTCGGTTGTTTCCCGTTTTCGTGCACAAGATAGATAGAGCTTTGTTCCCTCGCCTGGCAAGACGCTCGCACTCTCGCGAATGCATTATCTATGGGGCCGGGAGTACGGGGTTGGACGACGGAGAACGAAGTAGACCGCAACGACCGTTCAGAAGTTAATAATGCAATCCTCCCAGCGCGCTCGCGGGCATATAAGAGAGAAATGTTTCGCGAGAGCAGGGAATCTGCCTGGTTGACTCCGGCCGCGAACAGTTTTTAAGCATTCAGCGGGCTCTGTGAATTCCATTAAAACCGGAATATCGAGTGGAGTGAAGTTCCTGGCGACGAATCGATCGACTGCCGCAGCACGGATCAACGATAAACGAAGACATTCCCCGATAAACGGTCGAACGACATCGCCGCGGTGCGCGAAGCACCACCGGTCCTGAACACCCTGGAGACTGATTTTATTCGTAAGGGGTAGTTTTTTCTTCCTGCAAGCACTGTTCCCGGGTAATCGTATTCCGAGATCGACGGATGAACGTTCACCAGGTCGGGTACAAACGCCGACGAACGAAAGCGTTCCGTGCTGAAGTGTCGCGACGAGGGGACTGCTTAACGACTGCAACAACGCTGCAGAACAATCCACTGTCTCTTTTAGTCCACGTGTTCGTTGTGCCAGGGTCCTTCGGCAAGAGTTTCACGGAAAAGTTGTTTGCGAATGTTTAAATTTCGAGAATTGGCGAAACTTTTATTGGAAAGCTTTTACAGACGAGCACCTAAACTTTCATCTACACTGTATTTTACAGGATCTTCTTGCGAGCTATTTTGTTAGTCGAATAAGCATTTCGCGCAGACTTTATTCCATCTTGATGGGAACGTTTTATGGCAGATTTTAGGCATTTATGACAAAAATTAATATTAGGTTGGCGAGAAAGTAATTTCGGTATTTTTAGGTGAAATAAAATCCAATTTTGTTATCAAAGCAATGAACTATAATCAATAAAATATTTTCCATCTTGTTCTATGATCTTTCGCCATCTTTCTGGTAGCTTCATAATTCCGCGCTCATAAAACTTCTGATCCTTTTCGGTGAAAAACTGATCCAAGCGCGATTTCAGACCATCATCATTAGTGACAGTTTTACCATTCAAAGAGTTTTGTAAACTTCGGAATAAATGATAATCTGATGGTGCAAAAAGCAATATGTGCCTATAACGTTCGTTTTCGCACTCCATGTTCAAATTGACACAGAACTAACAATTTTAATCAAAATTACGTGCAATTTGTTTCAAAAGTAACCTAAAAGATGCAGTTATGAAATGTCAGAAAGAAAACAAATGCAACGTTAAGGGGGCCGGCATGGTTTGAAATCCATATACGTATGCAAGGGTCAAAATCTAGTCAAACTGCCGCTTCAATATTGCAATGAGCAGTTTAGAAGTGGTCAATTGTGTTTCCTAAAAGTCCAATCTACGTCTGTATAGAGCCCAAATTGCGAATTTCTACCTCATCGTGGAGTAATTTGTAATATTCGGCAGAAAATTCGAATTCTGAAGCAAGTATGACGTCACAAGATGGCTGCCGCTGAGAGATTCTCTTAATTTCGAGAGATTTAGTGTTTGTATCGAAAAAGAGGCTCTATACAGACGTAGCAAAGACATGTACAAACACGGTGGTATGCATTTTTAATTGATTACTTACTTATTTAAGACGTAAAATGTCTAGAAAAATGGCACAGCGTAACATAGCGTGACAGTCAAGGCCAAATACCTGCCGGCCCCCTTAACAGAAGTAGAAAAATTGACAATTAAAGCTGTGAAAGAGCAACATCAATTTTATATTTGTTGAGAAGGTCCGCTGTTCGCTCACGCTAGTTCTTAAGCAAACATAGCGTGTCAGTTAAATATAACTCATGCGGCGTTCGACGTGTTAAAGCATCCCTGACCGCGTTTTTGATAGATTCGTCGACGGTACAGACTCCGCTAGCCATTTCGTTCGATCATCGGCGTGGGGCGGTCGTATCAGAGGCAAGCCATGCCGAGTCACGTAGACAGACTCGCACACACCTTACATCCGATCCAATTTCCCTCAGAGACAATCATATTGATGCGAATCAAGGTGACCCCGCGTCTCCGCCCCTATACGTCTTCCTCGCGCGTCGGTCTCGAACAAACCGCCGGCATTGTTCCCAGCGATCCGATGCATTTCTCCGCGCGATTTCCGCTCGAGGAACGCGCATCGACGTTCCACGGAGCCGGCTGGTTCATCGCTTCTAGCCGAGCACCGTCGACAAGATAATTATCCCGATGATGCGCTCCAGACTTCAGTTTGAGGATCCCCCGTCTCTCTCTCTCTCTCTCTCACCTTCCGCCAAGCTATTGTACATACTTGCAATATTATTCGGACATTCTAAAAAAGACGGTAACTGTTTTATTATTGGGCTTCGATTTATTTGTTGGAACAATTACAGTGAATCCGCTTTATATTAGGGGGACCCATGAGTAATCATTTATTTTGAAATCTGAAACAAACTTTGTAGTAATTTCAAGTGTTTCAAGGACAGTTTGCCATCTTCACTGCAAATTTCCAATCCCCTCCCTTATAGAAATCCAGGGTTCGAGAAGCAAAATATGACTCGAGGTGCCTCCTCCGAGGTGCCGCAAGGTCGCCGCCATTTTATTACAGGGTTGTAAAAGAAAATAGAAGAACTTTTTCGAATATTTTGAACGCAGGCTGCTTCACGGAAAACTGTAAAAGAATACGTGTTTCCTCTTCAACGATCGGTACAGAACTAAAGGCGAAACAAATTCTATGCAAATAATTGATTCAATTTTATTCATTCTGATCATTTCATCGATTCAGCTCTTTGATTTTTCAGTTTCCAGAAGCGTCCACAGCGGAGTGCGATCATGTCGCCCGGGGTTTTCGACTTGTCGAGAGCCCTCGGCCAAATCTACGTGATCCCATAACTTTGTCAGTCGGGCCTATGGCGACTCAAGTTTCACGTCGATCACTGGCGAATTGTATCCTGGTGTGTAGGTGCATTCTGAACCGTCATTGAATCGGATACGATTGTGCCAGTTAACGAACGCCCTGGACATATTCGATCGAGCCTGGTGTCACGTTCGATGCACCGCGGTGTTAATTCTATTTTTTATTTTATGTTCGTTTTCCAGCGCATTGCTCTGGCCGCGTTCAAAGCGTAATGCAAGTCGCGCGAACGTTGCGCACGCGAAAACAAGCGGTTGGTGACAGAGAACACGGATTTTTATAATACGGAAAACACCGGAGAGTCACGTTCTACTCGTATATTCGGGACGTGTCGCGTACTGGTCGATTTTTCTGAAAAGTGGGCCAAAGCGAGTGTGACTTGAACGTTTGATTAATTTGCGAATAATAGAATCGAATGATCTTGGCAAGTAGATGTACCATTATTCGTTGTTCATTGTATCGTTATGGTCTTCCTAATGAAAGTGTTCTATTGAAAAAAGTAGTTTCGAGTAAAACGCGTTTAAGGATTCACTTTACGAATCGAAACCAGTCGGTTTGCGCGCATGTTCTACGGCACCTATACGCAAAGAGAATCGAAAAATGAGAAATCGATCTTCTGTTTGTTTTGGAAAATAAAAACCAGAATATCAGCTGAACAAAGCGCACGCCGGCAGCGAATCATGTGAAAACTATGCGGGCCGTTTCGTCGAATTTCACTGGGAAAATCATTCGACGCGAAACACATCGGATTCGTATCTCGTCAAAACAGTTGAAACTTTCTGCTCAGCTGTCAGCTATAAAATCCGGGGCCAGTTATCCGGACCAATATCCACACTGGAAACGATTACGCGCTGTCCATCGGTGTACGAAGATGCGCCATCACCGATTTTAATGTCGATCCCGAATTTATCGACCCGGTCGACTAGTAATTCGACGATTTATTGCATCGACGGAGGCTAAGGTATCCACTATCCCCGTGGATAGAGCAACAAAGGGGCGTCCATTAATCTCCCACAGGACCGACGGTTTGCACGACAGTGTCTGGTTTTGCTCCTCTCGTGATCGGTATCGCGGACGCTCGTCGAGAAACGAATGCCATACGAGCACACCGTTATTCCTTTCTGACTGGTTTATTAGCGACGCCATTCTGATCGTTTCGTCTTGTCCATATCGCCGTAACGTGTTTTTCTTTTGCTGGACTTCCTTGTCCGAACGTGGAAATATTGCTTCACACGCACAGTAAAATAGGTCATTGGATTCGTCTTGACGTCAGCTACAACAATATGTAATAAAAAATACATAGTTGGCAATTAAAAAGTTAAGGCGACCATCATTTTTCATCAAAAAGATATATTTTTTAATTTTTTTCTCTGGGGATTTATAGACGAGTGAATATTGATTAACTTTTGTCTGAAACATTTTTTTGCCAGAGTCACGCCCCGTGGTTTAGCCACTAGAAAACTGAAAAATCCTTTTTGGGAGACAAGGTTCAGAACATAAAAATGAATTATTTTATTTTTGGCAAAAATTTACCAATATTAATAATATAAATATTTGTAAATATTTGTAATATTTACATTAGTAAGGAAATTCAGACTTTTGCCGGAAATTCGTCCGTTTGTTCGCATTGTGTGACAGCGTGACAGATGGTCAAAGTTCGGTCGAGCTCGTTTTCCGCGAGAATGGAACTTCTTGGGAGCCCGTGGAGGCCCGACTTCTGTAGCGTCTTAATCTACGATCGCACACGCGTGCCCGTTCCAATTAACCGTAATTAAAATTAGCAGGGCTAATCTCTCTATCCGCAGTTTAATTAATTAAACGCAGGGGGGTCGGGTATGTTTGACGAACGCCAA
Organism: Halictus quadricinctus; assembly: GCA_028454245.1. Taxonomy (NCBI): domain Eukaryota; kingdom Metazoa; phylum Arthropoda; class Insecta; order Hymenoptera; family Halictidae; genus Halictus; species Halictus quadricinctus. The sequence goes on along the minus strand of CM052115.1, from coordinate 11,717,884 downwards.
ACCGAGCGTTTAATTAACGCGAGGACTTCCACTCACCGGGAAGTTTCGCGAGAGTAGACTCGCGACGGAAAGTATGAACAGAGCGTGCAGTTCGCGTTATCGTTTTCCTATTTCTTCGGAACGCGCGGGATTTAGGAAGCTCGAGAACTTGAAGAATAAGCTGCGGTCCTTCGAATTTAACCTTCGTACGTACCTCAGAAATTGGAACGTTCATTGGATAAAAAGGCTTCGGATAATAGTTCTAACTCTTTTTGTGCTTTACGCTTCAAACCAACAAAATATGTTTTATCTGTAGCGTCGCGTTTTAAAGAAATATGTTTCGCAACACAGACAGAAAGGGATTCATCATTTTACAGTATGTAAAAATTAAAAAAATGGCAAGATCAAATGCAAAACAGTGGACATTTGAAGAGTTCAAAAACACTTTTGCATTATTTTCAACTCCATAAAATTATAAAGGAAAGAACTGGGTGTCTATGTGGCTCCTGTATTCTGCAATTCATAACAATTTTCATTTTGCATAAAAATCCGCTGTCTATTCGAATGGGTGATTTTTCACCTTGAAGAACGTACGAGGGTTAAGGGATGAAGAGCTCCATAAGTTTTCTAGTCTTCCCCAAAGTGCCTTAAAGACTAATAAAAAACGGGAAGAAAGGGGAAACTGTTCGGCTCGGCGCAATACAGTAGAATAACTGCGCTCGTGATCGTGTAAGTAGAATGAGCTGGTGTATAGTCAGACACGCGAGGCACGTTTCATGGGCCATTAAAAAAGCGAAAATTGATTCTTACCGTGGAGATCAGGTTTTACGAATTTATAGCAGCGGTCGCAATTTTGAGCGTCTGCTAAAACACATGGGAGACGTGCGACGTGTTAATTGGCTGACCTTTCAATTACGAACGCCTGTGGAAAAGTAATGAAATCATAAGTAAAATCGATATAACAAAAGTTTTACCGCAATCAGCGTGAATAGAATATACTTTACAGCAATATACAGGGTGACCCGATATTGACGGTACAACCGTGGATCACAAGTGAGAGCAATTTTTACATAAATACACGCGTGCATGTGTCCTTTTTGTTATTAATTTAGGATCCTTTTTGGCAATTTTCCGATTTTTTGGGGGTTTTTCATTTATTACGGCCACAGTTTGCAACAAAAAAATCTGGAAAAATTCTCTAAAATGCGCCTTAGGATCCAAAATATGCCACATTTTTTTCAGAATTTTAGGCAACAGCAGAGAGTGGAAAATGCTCGAAAAAGCGCGAAATCTAATTTACCCTGTAACTATCCTCACGGGTAGGCTAGAGGGCTGAAATTTCACTCAGAGGGGTTTCTCTTGGTTTCGAATGGTTAAATAGTTATTGAAAAACCTCTAAGGGCAGTTTCGATCCTAGGCTAGGCTCTTTGTAGTCACTCAAGTAGATTGCTACCGGACCGTTTGTTCCGCAAACGAAAAATCGTTTGAGGTGGAATGAATGATAGCCTGGCTCGTTGCGATGACACGAGCGAGCTTGCTCTTTGGTAATCAGATAGGTGGAACATGACTTGTGGCTAGTGAGACAGGTATAACACGATCCCCAGGTGATCAGATAAGTGAAACGTGGTTCGTTCATAGTCAGACAAGTGTAACATCACCCGTTAGGAGTGGAGCAAGTAGAACGTAATCTGTTAGTGTTGAAACAGGAAGAGATTGATACTGTGTGCGGTCCTATAACTGATGCACGCTACCTTTGTTGCAATAATAGTAAAATCGGCGTTTTCGTTATCGATCAAGTTCCAATCAATTCGATCTGTAACAGATCCTAAATTTTCTCTGGACCATGGTTGCCGGAAGCTCTTCAAGAGTTTCGGGAGACCTCTGATCGGATCAGGGGAGAGAAGGACAGCCTAGAAATAGGGCCTATGACGCAACACGTGCGGTGCAAGGTACTAGGAAACGCACTATGGATCAGGGAAAGGAAAAGTCAGGCAAAATTCCGAGATGGGAAGGGAAATTAAGAATTTCACCGCCTAATGTACATTCAAAACAAATTGAATTGTTCTCTACGAAGCAGGTTATTCTGAAGGTCACTGTGTCGTAATTAACCTGCGTAGTTTGTACATTTACAACAAAAATTTCAAGACATCAAAATCAATGCAAGAAGAAACGAATTTCTTTTCAACTCTGAATGAGCACTTTACCAGCGACAAAATATTCTGATATAAGAACGAAAACTTGAGGCACGTGAAACCATTTTCTGTCGGTAATGTAGTCACTCTACCTTACCGCGAATCTACGAAGACCCTTAAGTTGGATCAAGCCTACTTCTAACGCTTATTTTAACAAATATCTGCATAATCTCGGCAGTTCCTGACCAGCGCGTGCTAGATTAAACTTTCCTCTTTCGAACGAGCCCTTTACCAGCGACAAAATTCTCTTACATAAAACTTGAGGCACGTGAAACCATTTTCTGTCGGTAATGTAGTCACCCTACCTTATCGTGCTAAGCGGCTTGAACAGCAAGGATCGCTAACAGACTATCAGAGACGATGATCGCGAATAGGCGGTCTGGTTAACGACACCGTGGAACGAAATCTTGAACTCGGTGCTGTGTGCCCCGTTGAAAAACGCGTCGTTTTCATGGCCGACCTGAGGCACGGCTCGTTGAACATAAATTTAATCCAGCCGCGTGCCGTGCTTAATTGTCCGTTTGTTGGAGGTGCACGCCGCCGCAACTACGACACCGCAACCGGCGCTCGACCGACTCACAGTAACGCGCTCGTTAACGACGGATTTGCGTTTCGCGATTGCTAATTACTTTCTGATTCTTCCGCGGACCGGATTCGATCCGGCACTGGTCACCGTTAACGACGCCACGAGATACACGCCGCGGAACCGAACTGCTTCCGGTTGCCCGCTTCATTAGCAGTGATTTTGCCAACGGACGTTTATCATCCAGTCTTTGGCGATATATAAAGGGACATCACTGTAATGCCTTTGATTAATTTTTTCACTTTGTTGTCAAAAACAAGGCCGTACTTCGCTTTGGGGGAGCAAAAATTTTCAATCTGTTTTGCTACTAATGAAAAGGGATGAGGGTAGTGGACCTAGGGGAAGGGATGGCTGGCAAGGAAATTATGGTAATAATGGAGAGGACAGGATCCAGGGAAGGGGAGAGGGTATCTAGGCAAGGGTCGACAAGGGGTGGAAGGGATCTACGACAGGGATGAGGGGATCTAGGGAAGGAAAGAGACAAGGGGTTCTAGAGAAGGGATAAGGAGATCTAGGGAGGAAGGAAAGGATCTAGAAAGGAGAAGGGTAGGAGAGGAAGAAGGGATCTAGGGCACGGAAAGGGTGATTTAGGGAAGGGTAGAGAGAAGGGGATTTAAGAAAAGGAGTGGATCTACAAAAGGAAAAGGACGATGGAAGAAAGGACATCCACCATGGTCCACCATGGTCCAGATCCCCTACACAGTTTATTATATCTAATGGAAAGCAAGATTATATGGGTTATCTCGCGAACGAGGAAGCCTGATATTATTTTCGGGCGTTAACAGTAAATCGTAACGGAAACTGAATGTCGGCAACGGGAAGTTGTGTATTCAGCGTAATTACTGGTTAATTATCGGGGAATTAATCATTCGTTTCGAAAACTAGCGCGATGAGCGTTCAAGATACACGGTTTTATCGCGAAATTCCAAAACGGTATCGGCAGGCGAGCTGGGATTAATGCATTGTTTTCCAATTATTTACGGCCGGCGCGGCGCGACGCGCGGAAGCGGGATGGTTTCCGTAATAAATCCCTCCATTTAAATACACGGAGCACACGCGATAACGTCAAGTTGTTAATGGCGGCGTAATAAAATTTTACAGCCCATTACGGCGGAACTATCAAATCGGTCCTACGGTTATGGGAAAATTAAGAGGCATCGGCTAGAGTTTATTAGATTTAATACTCGCCGGCCGAATCCATCGTGTAACACGCCCCGCCGCGCCTCTTCGGGTCTAATGGAATTCTCGCAGCTCGTTACACGTTACTATTATTTCAAATATGATATTGAGTGGCCGACGAACGTTGACAACGATACTCGATTTCATCTGTCGGAAGTATCTGCGAGTGCCCCGGGAAAACGAAACCGATACATTTGTTTAGAACAAACACGCGAGTTTAATATTTCTGGCCCTTCCGGCTCGAGTTCGTTCGCTGCCTATTGACTCTTCGTTTCATTAAATTATCGATACGAGCCCGGCCGAGCCCGGAAATTATTCAAATATCCTACACACAATTCTCTCTCTCTCTCTTTCTCTCTCTCTCTCTCTCTCTCTCTCTCTCTCTCTCTCCCGTTTCATTGGCCGCTAATTTATACAGGCCGTTTTAAGAGTACCGACTCTATCGATTCCATAGACCTGGCGGTGTCACATTTAAATTAATTTTGTGACCGGCCGCTTGATTATCGGGAAATGTCGCTGTAAAGGCAGCCTATTAATATTATTGGTCTCTATTCCGCGATAGAGTATTGCTCCATTCGATTATATAGCGACATAATTCTGTTCGTGACGTATTAGAAAATACTCGAACCGTATCACATCTCGAACAGGTAATCCTTTTTCCTCCTATGGTGAAATAGCTGTTTTTGGAAAGGGACAATTATTTTTGAAACTACACTGCGCAGCGTGACTATAGCACCACTACAATTTTCAGGAGTTTTGAAATTCCAAGTAATGATTTCTAAATGTTAATCCTTTGCACTCGGCGCTATTTTCGTTCTAAAACTACATTTCTCTTCCTTTCCTTCTTTCTTTTTAATATTTCAACGTTTAGTAATCCATTAAATACAAGTTTTGTAATGTAACAAATATTTTGTTCGTAATTTCATTGAAATAATGCCACAACAATTTCTAGTGGCGCTTCAGAGTCACCACTAGAGTGCAAAGGGTTAACAATACCACGCGAAAATTAATTAAAAAATTAATGAAAAAAGAAGTACGTAACTATAGCACCATCGAACGCGCGACGTAATAATAATATTAACGTCAATGAAATGTCGAATTTGTAATTAAGGTTATTGAAGTGAACAGTTTCAATAATTAGTAGGACCTCCTTTTTTATGTATCAACTCAAAAACAGAAAATGATAAAAATGTTAGTTGTGCTATAGTTACGTGTCTTCTTACCAAGCAGCGGAAGAATCACAACTTTCTGATTATCGACACTTGCGAACCGTTTAAGAACTGCATTTCTTAAATCCGTTTCTGCTGAGAATAATGATCGATGGTGTGTGACTCCTCTAATTGTAGATTGAATATCGTAATAGGAGGCCTATTCTTCGCCAATTTCTTCTGCAATAATAATAATAAATCGGCTGAAAGGGACGTTGAAATATGGAGAACGATCGGACGGTGGGGAAAAAATTAAAAAAAACGAAACGAGATCGAGACGAAACGTACAGCAACGCGGCAGTGGTGCCAGGGAGGCATCGAAGATTAATCACCGTGGCGGGGGTTGGTTTCTTTCAGCTCATTAGTCTCCGGGCAACTTTTCCAGGATTCGCGGGGCCGGTTTCAGTGGCTGGCACTTGCCTCCCCCCTCCCCTCCCCTCAGCCATCTTCACCGGTTTTGCATATCGAGCGAGACTTAACTTTAATTCACGACCGGCCTTGGGGGCAAGATGGCCGCGGAAACTGGAACTCGCCAGTTGTCGTCTTCCCGGCTAGTCCGCGAAGCAAAAATCAGCGACTTTCTCGAACTAGCGATGCGACGTTACTATTCATGGGAAAAGTTTTAATTTGCGTGCGGCTGCCAGCCTGCCATGCCCGCCTTGCTTTTCCCCCTCCGCACCCCCGTCGTCGTCGTCGTCGTCGTCGTCTGCCCGTATTCGCCGGTATCCCGTATTCATGCGAACCTACTCGGCGAACTTCGGATGAACCGACTTCGGGAGCAAACTCCTAAGGATCGAATTGACATCTGCTGTGGATTAAATCGCCGTTGCCATGATAACCCCTGCCATTCAGCCGGTTATCCGCTAGCCCCGTGACCAAGAAACTCACCTTCGCCGAATAGGTAATTACCGCTTGTTCGGTACACGCGAGATAAGCTGACTTTATGCCACTTTTTCTCAGCAACTATTCGGCCGATCGAGTCGAAACTTTGCCTGCTTTTACTGCCAACGATAACACAGATATCAGCCAAAGACTTTTCCGATCATCGGCCTGCAGCCGGATTGGCGGCGTCGTCTAGGTTGAACACGCACGGAAGATTTTGGAATAATGCTCCTCCTGTAGAATCACGTTCTGCGACAATTATATTCCCTTTTCCTTTTGCACTACTATTTATTTTACGGTTTCAGTGATTAGAACTTTTTTAACACATTGACTGCCAGGCGCATTTTCCATGGTTTGCCCAAGGCGCCAACGTGAATTTTTCATTATGCGATGCATATTATGTTGAAATATTATTTGCAGCAAATAATAAAATTATTTTTGCATGTTCTATATTGCATTAGTTTCTTCAAACCATTATAGTAACAATGGTATTATTGAAAAATGTATCAATATCAATATTTACACTAATTATGTACTTTTATCATTTGCTGCGTCGCCGGTCACCGGTGGCCCCCACGGCGCTGTAACCAAGTCGAGTGCCGGTCACCGGTGACCCCCACGGCAGTCAACGTGTTAATTTCCTAGAGAAAGGAGAAAATTGATGCCTAAAAATATGCCTTGGGCATTGATGCCCAACTGATTGAAATTGTATGCCTATATGTTCTTCGATAGCTGTACACGGTATATAAAAAGTAATGGTCATCAGTGACAAAGAAAATCAGGTTTTTCCATAATTTCTCTTACGCTCTTCAATTGAAAATTCTGATAAAAATCATGCATATTTCAGCTGTTAGCATGCATGTCTATGAATATTTTCAGAATTTTTATCATCAAAACCGAATTCTAAAAAATAAGAGAAACGTTTAAATGCCGATTTCTTGTATCTCTTTATATTTGTTAATATATCGTTTTTTTCAGATTTTTCAAAGTGGAGGCACACAGTTAACAAAATCAGAAACTGCTATTTTTTTACCTTTTCCATGCCCGCACAAGTACCATGTTTAATATGATTAATTTCTTCGATGGAAATGATGGATAAAGACAATTTTTTAAGGCTAGACTTTGGAAGAGCGAAATTAAACAATAAATTGCGCCGAAATTACGTGTATCCTCGGGGAGGATTAGCAATGTACATACACAATTTGCAGACTCCGTTCCCGTAAACTTCCGCGGATAATATCATTCATTTGAACAGTCGAAACGCGAGTTCGAGAAACTGTATCAGTTCGAACGATATCAGTATGCATGGAAAAAGTTTTAATTCCTAGTCAAGATTCCCACGGATGTTTTGCGCGTACTGCACGGACGAAATTGGCTCGCGATTAATCGCGCCGAATTAGGGTACTGCCGAGACGCCTTTCTCCGTTTGTAATGGCTTTCAGATAAGTTTCAATGTTACCCGAATTGCTCGACGCCATTAAGACGAGCTCCACAATAATTTATTACCCGAATTATTCGTTGTGCAACGTTGTGCAATTGTACAACATATTTGATACTTCATTCGCGTTCACCGGGAATTAATCCAGTGTTCTAAAAATCTATCGTTCAATAGCAATTTCAATCGTTAAGAAATAATAAAACTAGAAACTAGTAAAACTTTCTTTTGCCATATCCATTTTAATGTAGCATAGTCTTTAATAAACTTAGAACCCACCAGCGTGTAAATACATCTGTGTTGAAGCACGCATTGTAAAAAATGCAACATTGATTGTACACAGCTTCACGAATGTTTAAAACAGAAATCTGATTTATACAAAAATGTTAATTCCTGCAAAAAGTATAATATTTTTGAACATGAAATAATTCCTGACTCGTCCATTATTTCACTAACAAAATATGGTCGCATAGTACGTGTATTCGAAAGCCGACGTCTCGAGAGCTTAATTTTTCGACGCATTGTTACGCCAGAAGCAAGAAAAAAATCGCCGGCGCGAAAATCGAGTCTCCCGTTTCGTCTGAGATAAAAAAAAAAAGAGAATTGTCTTCGACGGTCTCGTGAGGCTTTTAGTAGGCGTCTTTAACGACGTAAAAGCTCACGGCGCAGCAAACTCGCATGCACTCCTCGGAGTGGGCAATCCGAGGCACAATTGCAGAAGACAACGCTACAGGCGGAAAGACACTCCCCGTATTACGCGTCGGCGATACATAATGAGCACATAATAGTTGCGCGAAGTGAAGCGCCGCGAATTAGACGGATCGCAGAAGTTCCGAGTTCCGAGTTCCGAGTTCCGAGTTCCGCGCCAGATTCCGTGCAACTTTCCCCCTCTGAAGCAGCTCCGACTGTGCTCTAAGTCATTCAGAGGCGGTCCTAAACGATGCCTAATTTCATCCGCAACGATTCCTCCCGCCTAATGATCGCTGTCTAATAATTGTCGCGTTCAACCACTCATTCTGATTTCACGAAACTTGCGTTGCTGGCAACTGACGAGCACGAACAGTAAATTTTAATCTTGGGGGTGAAGAGAGTGATTTCTCTATATATGTCGCCAAGGCCTGGATGGTAAACGTCGCGGAATTATCCCCACTACCGCGGGGTGGTGAGAGGCCTGGAACGCCGAGGAGTGTAAACATAATTACGGCTCGGGCATGTCTCCTGGACGATACAAGACCGGTGTCGTTGACATATATCGAGAATTCACTAAATATGTGGTGACCTCGTAGTAGTCACTGGGATATGAAATGATATTTAATTGCCAGTAACGCTGCAAATGTTCGCCGTTGCAATAGAGGTTCCATTAATGTTTTCAATGAAAATTGTTGTATCACTGTTTGGTAACGTGTTATCAGAAGCAGAGAGAAACAATTGCCATCAGAATTATCATGCGAAAAGCTGAATTATCATACGCATGGTTGAGCATTCATAATTTCTCCTTTCAAAACATGATGCAACAAAGATTCTATCAACGTTTGGAATATCAATCACTGTATTAATATTTCGCATGGTATACGCGATACGTAAAATTGAACGGTGTTTCCTCTTTCATAAATTGGTATCGTCACTTAGAAATACGAACAGTCGTTTCTTTCCAATTGTTACCAACAATTTCCGCTCTCCCGCCGTTAATTCGAGCATAGTTCGCAGCGAACGGTTTTCAGCGTGAGATGAGAAATGGACGTAAGACACAGGCGAACGTGAAACTCATTCTGCCGCGATTAAAAGGATAAAAAGAAGGCGACGAGACTCTATTAAAAAAGGTGCTCTTGAAGGCGAACATTCGACTAAGAAAAATTACTGTAATATTACATTTTCCCCTGTTGTTTCGAAGCTGTGGCGCGACGCGTAACCCGCTTCTTCGTCAAAGTTAATATTATTTCTGTTTGCGACGAAAACTTGCAGACGAAAAACTTGTTGTACACACGTCGACGGAATCCCGACGCAACGCGTCGCGACGCGTCAACTTCTCGCGTGCGAAGTTCGCGACTCGGTTTCCACCCTCCCATCTCAAACACGAGTGAACGACACACCACTCTGCCGTGTTGTAATTAGTATTCTGGTGTTAGGTCCCGTTTCAAGTGACAAAAGAAAGAAAACACCGAGGGGTTGATTTATAGGGGTTGATTTAGGGGTGGATTTATCCGCTCGATAAGCTGGATTGGCATTGCGAAACGAACCTCCGCTTCTCTACAGGGTGGTCCATTTCACAATAGAACTACCGAACCAGTCAGAATGACTGGTTCCTAATTGTGTCTTTCACAATTACTGAAATGATAAAAATGTTTCCATCAGAAATTTTTGACTTCTTTATCGGTTTGAATAGATGTAGTCTTGTCATTATTATAAAGCAATATACATCAGTCGTATTTATTACTCGGTAGTCTCTGCCATTAATGATTTCATGGGAAAATTGTTCAGCATTTCAAGGGACACTTGTAAGGTACGTGTTCCGATTCTTTCCAGAGATTTCAAGGTCCTCGGTACTTTTTTATAGACACACTTTTCGTGCCTATTCTTTTGGAGCATGAGAAAAAATCAAGGATCTGTGTAACGATTATTGTATCTGAAAATACTGACGTGTGCACACCGGAAGACCGCGAATAAGCAGGTGAACGCGAGAGGTTAGCAGATCGCGTAATTTCCAAACACGGGACAGGCCGAGCCTGTTTCGAGGATGGCCGCTTCATGCGCGGCGCGTCGCCTAATCTTCATTGGCATGCGTGAAGTCGCTCTGAAGCCCGCCCACCCGGGGTCCGCAGAGTCTGCGGATTCTGACCGCGGTGTATCGCCCATAAATTTTCGAGCAGTCCGATGCGACGTGCAACACTTTTACACGTCACGCCGACCCGGTCCGACCCGGTCCGACCCGGACCCGCTGCTGCTGCTTCCCCCTCCCCCTTCTTCGGCTTTTGTTTCACATCCCGAACCTTGTGGCTCGTTTTAACAAGCCGTTTCCGTTCGACGGCTCGCGAACAAAACCCACTACGCCGGGGAAAACCACTCGAATTGTTGTTACGAGTGCGGGCAACGTAATCAGCCCTTTTTCATGTTATTGCGATTAGCAGATCTTTATGCGAAATAAAAATTTTCCAATTGCGAGGAACTGGTACCAAGTAGAAGGTTCTTCCCGTATTTCAGCACTTGAAAAAGCTGAAAATAATAAATTTTTCCAATCTTTCTGCTGTTTCTAATTGTCTAATGATTAGACTGCATCTTTCTGCGAAATTATCGTTTTCTCCGTTAGGACTCGAATGAGACTTACGACAAAAGCGACAGAAAAGTTAACAATTTCTCAGAGGGAAATATAATGCAATACAAAACTTTATAATACAGTACAGAACTTTTCCTTAGGAAACCAGAAAGTTTTAACTTTTCTTTATGTAATCCCGTAGATTTTTGCTAGAAAATGCCGGCAATCCAAGTTTTAATCCTAGGAGAGCCCCAAGGGTGCCGCCCTACGTGAAAATATAATATAATGAAAATACAATAATCACGAAAAATTGATAAGACATTGTTCAGCTTCAAAACCTGAGTATAATTTACTGTTGAAAAATTTCTTAACAAAACTCCCCGTTCCGCAAACTCGATTTTCTGGTCTCCGCGAGCGAGCTCGACGTCACTTTCGATTACTCTGGGACCTGGCATTTCCAGAGCGAAGGGGAGCATGTTTCATACTGTTTCGAGTTCTCATGCCGCGTCCATTCCTGAATGCACGAGTCGTTGTTGAGCCTGGTGTCGCTAGACATGGGGTCGAGGAGTCATGCGAGAAGTCATGCTCGACCTGAAAGTTAACTATCCCCTTCGTCACCTCTCCGCCACGAGTACGTCAGCCGGAACTGATTCGAGGAGAGTGTCTTCAGTTCCGAGAATAGATAGACCCGGTTGTTCTCGGTTGGGTCGTGAGCCGAATTCTTCATTGTTAACACGGTTCCGCGCAGCTCGCAGCACTCCGATTAATTGGAACGCGAGAACAACTTCGGGAACCTCGTGCTTTCAACCCTCGCGAGACCAACGGAGGACGGCGCCATCGTGATAGTCGTCTATTTTTATAGAACTCTGCTACAAAATACTTAATACAACAAATGTTCTTTTATTAGTTTTCATATCATTCGCGTTGAAACAACCCTTAACCGTGCAATGATGTCCTGTTTACACAGTTTATTTTACTGTACACTTGGGGTCATGAGAGACCCCATAAGGTGTGTCAATCTGCGAGATATAAAAATATACATTTCCTTGTAGCTATTATAACTTGCAACCAGGGACCCTAACTGTTATAACCAAAGAGAAGAAGTCATGGAATAATAATTATTTCATCGACTAAAATCGTATTGGTTACAAATTAGGATTATAAGTAACCGAGAATTTTTTCTCTTGGTAAATGTTATCATTAAGAAAAATTCATTTCGATCATTTGTGACAGTTATCGACGAAAGAAATTTATTTCAATCGCTAATAACAGTTATCGATGGGAGAAGAAGGACTCGTATAAAATTGATTAAACATCATAGTTAACATGACTCGAATTCAGAGATGTCAGGTCCAGGAACACCCCTAAGAAATTAGGTTCTGTAATCGGTAGCGCTGCCATTTTGGATCGGAAAAAGGTACAAAAACATTTGTTGAAATACCTCAAGATATCTCGTAACTAGTGCCTCGATTTGATGTTATATTCGATTATTCTGTACACTGAAAAGATGTTTCTCGACTGAAAGAAAATTTTGATAAAATTGATCTTTCGGAAAACTTTATAATAGCATTAACGCTTCGAAATCTCGTCCGGTTCGATCGATGCCGACCCGGTTGAAAAATAATTCCCGCGATGCGGAGTGTTGCTGTTTGTTATTCGCGGCGGGCGTTCTGTGCCGGTGAATTTAAGCCGAGTAATGCACCCCCGCGCGCGAATGTATCTTCGATATTGCGTCATCGGCAAATTCCATTTCCGGCGGGGCCGAGCCGCGCGTTCCATTCGCGGATATTTATTTGTTCCTCCCTCTTCCTTAATTCTTGGCACGCCGCTCTTGTTCCCGCAGTTGCGTCACGGAACGAAGACAATGTCGAGTTACCAATATTTCCACGCGATTTTATTCACCCAAAGGATTTATACGTTACCCTGTTTCCATCGAGCTGCGCTTCACCTTCTCTCTTCCATTTTTACGCGAGCCACCCTTTACACGAGGTTGCTCGAGCATTTTGTTCTTGACGGCGCAACAAAAAAAAAAAAAGGAAAATGCGGGAAATTTATCTGGCGATTGCAGCTTTCGAAGTTTCAAGTCCGTCGGGGTCTCTTTCTCAATGAGACCGCATTGCATCACCGTGCACGAAAGTATGTAATCACGTTTCATAGTGATTTTTATAGCAGCATCGAAACATTAGATTTACGGGACCCGTCGAAATGACGGGTTCTAATATTTGAAATTTACGATTATTGAGATTGTGCATTTGCGAGAAATTATTCAAGAAATTTATTTCTTTGGATGTATTATATTCTAAGAAGAATGGCTGAGAATTTCGATAGATTCTTGTTATTTTTATAAGAATGGCCAGTTAATGTAACATAGTCACCTGATTAATCACTGGCTTTATCAATATTTAACGAATTTCCCGAAACCATGCATTCAGTTATAAAGCTGCTTCAGCGTCGGTTCCCGAGCTTTTAACATTCGTTTTTCTTTATGAAACAACCTCGTCAGTGCTGCATTTCACCAGGATCAGTGCTGCCGGATCCTGGAACGTTCGCTCTCGCATTCAATCGCTTATTAGCCTGCATCAAGTCGGTGCCGGTAGCAAAAAGCTCGCGAAGCCCAATATAACGAGCAATAAGCCATGATAATACCTCCCACGAATTCGTAGTCGTGCAACGCGGAGCTGTGTGCCGCGATTGTGTTGATATTTCGCGAGCTGTCTGAGCGTGTACCACGGTACGCTATCAAGCCACGCTATTTATTAGCTCTACGCCAAATGAAGATCCCTTCGAGTCGATTCTACGCTTCTGCATCCCAGCTGCGAGTGTCACTCGTGTTTGTCCGCGTTCGCATAACTTCCGGGACCGTTTCATCTGAATATGCAACAATTTCGTTGAAAAGTACACTGGGCACGTGTATTTTAAATATATAATTTATTGCGTCTTTTACCAACACACTTTTCTCGAAACGCAACATTTCGCACGTCGCGCAACGTAGCTCAAATTTGCATTAACTTCCATTTTGATTTTTCTGTTTCATTTTTGTGCACTGTACGCTGCACTGCGCATTCCCAGGACGCCATTTTCGAGCCGCCATTGCGCCATTGATGGTAACGATTAAGATTTATGAAAAATATTTTTGTTTACATTGTAACGTTAATAAGTGATACCTGAAATTTTAAATCCATCTACGCATGACATTTTTTTAAAAAAATTCTTGAAGAACAGGCCATTTCATAAGATCCCCCCTTACTATTACATAAGGTTCCCCCAAGTTCGCTTTTGCACCATTGATGTTAACGATTAAAATTTATGAAAAATATTTTTGTTTACATTGTAACGTTAATAAATTATACCTGAAATTTTAAATCCATCTACGCATGACATTTTTTTTTTTTAATTCTTTAAAAACAGGCCATTTCATAAGATCCCCCCTTACCATTACATAAGGTTTCCCCGAAGTTCGCCATTGCGCCATTGATGTTAAAATTTATGAAAAATATTTTTGTTTACATTGTAACGTTAATAAATTATACCTGAAATTTTAAATCAATCTACGCATGACATTAAATAAAAAAAATTCTTGAAAAACAGGCCATGTACATAAGGTTCTCCCGTACAAGATAGTTCGCTGCAAGATGACCACTATAGCAACGACCTTCCGGCAGCACTTCTGCCTGCAGCAGCTTCTAGAGACTTCGACTTTTCCCTCAGCGTACTTTCCCCCCAGCCGGGTGTCTCCTTTCTGCGAGACTCCCAGTGACAAGGTTACTTTGATCCCGGCGACAGCGCGCCGAGCATTTTCGAAATTGGAGTGGCGCGGGCCGAGTGTGCTCGAAAAACCATGTTGCAAGGTTCCCAAGCGCATTCTGTTTTTGCCCGTCGGCCGGTATTAAACGCCGGCTGAATGGGGTTAACTGGTTCGCGCGGCAGGCTATTATGACCGTGTCACGCGTCACTCGTTAGCGAATGATTGATCGCCGGCCGATACGTAATCGCGCGGAGCAGGTCCGTTATCGGAACGAACGATACCGAAAGCCTTCGGGGGGTGATGTCCTTCGACGAAAATTACCGGGCATTAGCTTTTGTCAGGCTTGATTGTCCTCGCGGAGATCGAAGGATGTCCGCTTCAGCAAATTTTGCGAAATACGCGGCCGCTGCGCGTTTACTCTTCGCCGACGCGCGAAGCCCCGGCGCGGCGCGGCACAGCGCAGCGTTCTGAACGCGCGAAACCTGTTTTCTTCGTCGACGTCTTTAAATACATTAAGCCAAGGTAATACGTCGCGATACCGAGACTTAGTGTCTTCCGGTACGCTAACAGTTGTTGGGCATCGCCGCGATTGACCCTCGACACTTAAGCCGCTCCTCGAGCTGACTTTTCAGTCTACAGGTAATTGTTAAAGTGGGGATTCTCGAGTGACTGGGTACGGAAGATCGATTTTTGAAACTTTAATATTCGATATTTTCTAGGATTTTTGCGCAACCTTATCGAACACCATTACGAATGACTTAACAATTACAAAACTTCTTTATTTTTCATTATTTTTTTATGAGACTTTTACCAACTTACTCGTGGCATTTTTCTGATTAAAACGACACTAAACACGATATAATTTGAACTGTATTTAGTGGTTTAATTGTCGGTATGTGGTGCTGTCGCGCTGTCTTTTCCTTCGTTCGATGCGGTCACAGGAAAACAGTAGCCCTACACGATCTATGTCACAGCGCGGACCCGAGGATTGGGCTTGGATCCAGAATTTACTGTATATTCCCTACAGTATTTTTTAAGAGTATAGGTCCCTAAAAATGCTTCCTCAAAAGTTGATACCGAAATTCGTCAAAATGACAGAGTTTTGACGATTGTCTTTTGCTTCGTTCGATGCGGTCGCTGGAAAACAGTAGCCCTACACGATCTATGTCACAACGCGGACCCGAGGATTGGGCTTGGATCCAGACTTTAGTGTATAATTCCCTACAGTATTTTTGAAAAGTATAGGTCCCTAAAAATGCTTCCTCAAATGTTGATACCGAAATTCGTCAAAATGACAGAGTTTTGACGATTGTCAGTGGAAAATACGTGTTCTCCTCGAAACTGTATTTTTCTATATAAAAATCCGTGATCTACTTATTCGAATTGCTATCAGTTTGCTAACTTGTCGGCACCGGTTTCGTTCTCGATCCATCTCGCGGTTGTTGGTCGCGTTCCCTTCCGTCAGGATCAACAAATTTATAAATTTATTCGCGTTCCGGGCGTATTTTTTCTTTTTATATATATGATCGATGCGTGTCGTTGGCCTGCATTTCTCGCCGAGCGATTCAATCATGCCGATATGGGCTTGAAGGGATGCGAGGGGTGGGAGGGGGGAGCATTTGAACGCGAGTTTCCCCAAGTTGGAACATTTTGCCAAACGCAAAAGCAACCGAGGCAACCAGGACGCATCGATCACGTGGGTTCCCGTCTATCCGCGAGCAACCAGCTCGATATCGATAATCGATGTAAATGCATCGGATCGGACGAGACCCGACGCGGTCCTGCGGGACACCGTGCACCCTCTTCCCGGTTCGTTTTAAGCGGAGAACTTTTAATGCCCCGAATGTATCGATGACAAATTTCGATTCTGTTTAACCCTCGTCCACTGTCGAAATCGATTAGTCTGATGGAACGCGATTCCCTTTGCGAGGGATTCGGCTAGTTGAACGTGGCCATGCCATGTTCGATGAAGAATTCAACGTGCCTGTCCATGTCCAATTTTTTATGTACCCAGCTCGAAACCGAGCAGGTTTCTCTGTAATTTCTCGTAACGAAATCGATCTCGAAATCTCGAACGAAATCGTCGAGGATTTCAGAAAATTCTCCATCACGTCTGTTCGATGGAGGTGACTAGGTCTATTTTGACTGACGCAAGAAGTACTCTTAAAAATGTATTTTAACAAATTAATATCGAAAACTGAATGTGATAGTTTTCCTCTTCCAGTCTACTCTATATATGTACAAGAAGAGTGAATTTCAACCCCTAACTGATATACTGGAATCTCCCATGATCCGAACAAAATTTCGGGATAATGAAATAGATAAAATCCGAGATAATTGAAAATATCAAGTTTCTTTAACTTCTTTCGAACATTGGGCTTATTTAGTCTTCAATCATATGCTCGAAGGTACCAGAGAAAATTTGTACAGAATTGTAGTATAGGAAAGTATTTCTTTTTTCTTCGCTCCAATCAGGCATCCATTGTCAAATGTACACTGCAATGACACGGCTAGGATGTCGTGTTCTGCGCCAACGATCATGCGAGAGGTGGAAAACCGTCGTGTCGCGCCGCGTCTATGGAATTAAAGTAATTATGCGGCGGGTGTATTTATAGGGCGCGACAAGCGGGAGCCGCAACTTATTGAACGATCCATTTTCCGTTCACCGCGATCGCGTTACCTAAAGCGAGTATAGAGCCTTTGTTTACATGATTTGGAGGCGCCTCCTGTCTGCAATGAGCCATTCTCCACTCCTCCCTTTCCGCCGTTCTAATGAAACAGCAAACAGCCATTTATATGCACGCATCTCGCCAACGGGAGAACCGACGCATCTCGTGCAGCAGATCGATCTGGGAGAAAGGCAATCTCTGGCCAGTCTCAATCTCCAGACAATGCTCCGGAAGTTGCATTCGAGATAACCAGACTGCGGATTTTGTTGCAACTTAAAAATTAACCGAGTAAATTGCCAGACGAAGAAAATGCATCAATCGGTTTTGTGGAAACCAAAATAAGAGAAAAATTTACCGATTCAAGGATTTCTTTCATGGAAATACAATGATTTCTCAAGGCCTGCACGAATTATCCCCACTATACCCTGTGGGGGGGGGGGGGTGAAGCTCGAGTGACCTTGGACGCCGAAGAGTGTAAACATAACACGGCTCGGGGCATATCTCCTGGACGATACGTGACACTGGCAAGAACCGTGTTGTTGACATATATCGAGAATTCACTGTATAATCGATCTTCATACTTGCTGCAACATTATTTCGGTTCTTCAGAATCGTTTCGAGAGTCCATACCGATATTTTAAATGTTTTCAATCCCTGAATAGAATCGTTACGGATTTCGCCGCGGACAACGGACAAATTCCGACCACGAAAGTGTCACTATGCGCATCGTTCAAGATCCCGGGATTTGTCGCATTCCGCCGTGACAGTGTCCGTGATAAAGTAGGCTTTCCGGTCACTGTCATACCGAAAATGATGTACGCTTCCACCGGGGCAACCCGGATTTCGATATTTAACGCGTCGATTCCTGTCGAAAATTTTTCTCCTCTCTCGGACAGGAGCGGTTCACGACTTTAATCACCAGATTTCTACATCGTCGTGGCTTTTCCGCCGTGCCGGAAGCCGCTTTGCTCATCGGGCCGGGAAACACGCCGACCGGCAAGCGTATAACGCGTCCGAAACTAGAAAAAGAATGATGGAAAATGGAAGCAAAGTAGGATGATCTTGATGCGATGTTACCGGTAGAATCACCGTTCATTTTGAAACGGGAATAATCAGGAAGTTTCGAGTTGCACTGCTTAAACGTACCGGTTTGATTAAATATTCTGCTCCGTGCTGCAGAATACTTTCAATCCGCGTTTCCGTCTAACAAACTTGCGTTTTACTCGTCCGCCCGTTAATCTTGATCCCGTTTCTCTAACAAGCCTGTCTCTACACTTTTCGCATGTAAACTTGCTTAATCATTTTGATTCCGATCGAAAGTCTTCCGTACCTTCGTTGTGTCTACAAATGAAAGACAACACGGTATTCGAATAATACATAATTCATCGATTAGATGGCTGAAATATATTTTTATCCTATGTCTGTTTCCACAAATACTTGTAGAAAAGTGAAGCATAAAAGAATTTTTATAGAAGCGTTACTCGTGACTCCATAGTAGAAGCACTGCGCGACAGATATTATTATACATTAAACGTAAACAGCAATCTCGTTCGAGCCCATGGTTTTCTTCCGGTGAAAGTACTCGTAAACATTTTGATTCCACTCGATCACGGTTTGATCGTACTTCAAAGTACCACTCACGTTTCTCATCGTGCACTCTATTTTTTAAGTGCTCTTAAAATATTTGAAACCCTCCAACGAGAAGTTCGAACCTACTGACAATTTGTAACAGTTTAAAGATGTCGTTGTTTCCGACTTCATTATACAGTCAAGATTTGTTGATTTGGGAGACCTGGGATTTCTTAAGTATACTAATAAAGTTAGGTGTGATAAGAGGCAGAAGTAAAGGAATAGTAATTCCATTGGATCTCTTACAAGGTGAGGGTAACATGGCCTCCTAATAGATATTGTACAAAATCATTTGGCAACATTTTGTCGTCAACAAGAAATACAGTCCTTCAATATGCATTTATACCATTGGAATATAAATTACGCGTAAACTTCACTTCGGCGGTCCAACAATTTTCAACTTTTCCTGATATAATCCTATAGATTTTGACGAGAAAATGCGAAAAGTGTAAGTTTTATTCGCCGGAGTTAATTGATGGAAAAGTTGCGGGTTACCGTCACCTGACCGACAATTATTTCATCGAAAATCGTTTCACCGACACGACTTCATCGACACCTAGCTTCGCCGGCAATATTAACTCACCGACATTTTCATATCACCAGTCATTTCCTCGACAAATGGTTTCCTTGATACCGAGTTTTGCCGACAATGTTTACATAAAACCATCAGCTTCTGTTTACTTAGTATTCGTTTTACGATTGTGCGGTCGATGAAATGACTATTGGTGAAATAACTGTCGGGGAAATAACTGACGGTGATCTGAAAATGTCGGTGAGTTAATATTGTCGGTGAAGTTAGGTGTCGATGGTGACGGTAACCCAAAGTTACACATGTGAAGTTGGCTGATTTCAATCGTTTCTGACAGCTTAAAACGCCGCCATTTTCTGCATACAAATCCAGCGAACGCAACAAATTATACCGTTCTCCGCTAAATGTCTTTTGCCGTAATAACACAGATTATAAGGTGGCACATTACCCCGCCCGTTTCTCTATTATTGTTATTCGTCTTCTCGGGATTATATCACTTGCGTTACGCGACGAACGACGCGACGGTAATCGCGATAATATCTTTCATAACAGCGAGGGGATGTCGTCGTCGGCGTCACGCGACGCGACGCGACGCGACGCGACGAAGTACCGTGTTACCCGCGGAACACAGCGGACAATTTTCCGGTGACGCAGGATCGTCACGTACTCGTCGGATCTTGGATGCACGGCGAGTGCATCCGTGACGAGGAGATGCAACGACGGAAACCGTGTACATCGATCTCGAGGCTCGAAGCGGCGTTTTAACAAGAAGCATTGTCGGGCCGCATCGCCAATACTCGGCTCACCGATGGGACGTTTTCATCCTGGCTGCTTCGTTCTCGATTAATTTCCATTTATATTCGTGCCGTGTCGGCCGACGTGTTTACAAGAGCTGGTAATTGCGCGGCCGCATATAGATCGGCCCCGATCAGATTGTACATTCAGGCGAACATTCATCGAGTTTCTACAGTCAGGGACAAAAAGGTCGGACAGGCCACGTTTCTTTTTGTTTTCGTACGATGTCGTAAGAAAATGTACATTTCAGTAAGTTCAGTATGTTGTATTTCTTAAATAATCCTCCAGAGATCTGAAAAGATCAGAGGGAGCAAAATCCGGTGACTACGGGGGTGCGGTCAAACTTCCCATTGCAATTCTTTGATTTTTTCCTGAATGAGTTTTGCTTCCCGGTTTCGGTGGCGTTTTGAAATTCCGGTGTAAGGGTAGAGTGGGAGAAAAGCAACGGTGAAGTTAACGAGATTTATTAAAAATTGTGATTAGAACGAGCATTTAAAAATCAACATTTTACGAATTCTATTTTTCACCGAAAAAATAACCTCATTCTTTAATCATATCCTGGAGAATCAATTAGGAGGACCCATAAGTAATCAATTATTTTCAAATCTCAAACAATAATCTCCATCATTATCAAGGACAGTTTGCCATCTTGTATACTTAATTTTGTCGGAGAGATCATAATCACCAGCAGCAAGCATTCCGAACCAACGTCTCCATAAACATCGCAAATTTTCTTTGTTGTTGCATTAAATCCCGCATGAAAATGAAAAAGTATGCAACGATTTCCCAAACACCCTGTACATTTCAGAGAAGTGATTTTCGTTCGAACTGGTATTGTCTAATCGAGAACGGCGATCATTCTACTTAGCTAATGTCCGAAGTGGAACACTATTTGCTCTTTCAGGCGCGACCATCGTTCTACTTGTCCGACCACAAACAGACCATATTCCACTAGCGCAATCCCGGCGGATCCTCTCTTCTATTTGTCGAACTAATACGGTCATCATTCCACTCACTCGACGGGGTATAGTCCTCGTTTTTACGCGTGCCGTAGCAGAATCGATCTCCGCGTGGTATTATCCGCGTCGATCGACAATTTTTACGCGACGTCGGGCAAAGCAGATACTCGCCAACAAAACGCAACCGCGTGAATGTACGGCCCGTTCGTTCGACGACCACTTTTCCCCGCTTTTTGTCGCAATCACGACCTCTTTTCCCGTAAGTGCCTCGTACTCCATGGGTGGTGACCTAGTAGGGGCTTCCCACTGAGGAGAAACGGATTGTATAAGCGTGAAATTTATGACGGGGGTGGCTTTGACGTGCTCGAGAACGGGGGATGTCGTTCCGGGGAATGTCTATTCAAAAACTGAACTCGTTCGAAATGATGAAACGGGATTTTTCCGCGATGAGACATCAATTTCGAACATACAGCATTTATTGATGATTCTATAATCTGTATTCTCGCTTCTTCCCACTGTGCTCTCAGTTTCTAGTCGGAATTGGGAAAATCGGATCGCTAGTAGGTAGGTTGACGGCAAATGATTGTAGAGTCAAACTCCGGAGAACATGTAACTTTATTTTGCTAGCTGCAAGACTTAGCTGTTGGTGGTTCGGTGTTTGAAACAGTTCTGGTCTTGTTATAATAGAAATTAGGAAAGCTCGGAGGTAGGTGTGGTCTTAGGAAGTTGTCTATGATTGGTTGAAGTGTGTTTTGGAAGGTGTTGGAAGTAGTGGAAAATTAGGAAGAGTAGGAGTAGAGCTATAAAACTATAAATTTAGGTACGCTAACGGTTCCCAGTTCAGCATGTGCTCGTCAGCTGAGGTTTATTCGGATTTTTGACTACTCTAAACTATGGTTCTTTATGACGGTCATGGTCGTTATGTCGCGGGTGGCTAGTCTAGTTGAGCTTCACGGTCGCGCAGATGTCTCTTCGCAGAGGATTTTTACGACGGAACATTTGCAACAGAGCTGAAAAAAGCAGCTAGTGTCGATTAATTTCGAAAATTAACACTATTCCTACTGACACTTCACGTATACCTGTTCCTACCGCGACCGGTGAAATGACCGGTC
>CM052115.1:11681842-11695638 GCA_028454245.1 Halictus quadricinctus | reverse complement strand
AAATGACCGGTCTTTAGCACAACTTATATTTTTTAATATAGAATGAAGATAATAGCCAATTTGACAGTATAAAAATATACTTTCTTTTATTTAGGAGTATATAATGTATATTTTATTCGTTTTCACCGCATAATATTTCGTTTACTGTACCATGTTGGGCCTGATGTTACCCTAAAAATATTAAGAATAGGTGCTCTTCCAGGATTACACCCTTCTTTTACTTCTTGCCAAACAGTTCCGTCTACAGCAGTTTCGATTACCTCATCCTCATGCTCACTATCGGAACTAATTAAAAATCTCCTTCTCTTTCGTCCTCTACGTACGTTCGAAACATTCTCTTCGTCCTCGTCGGTGTTCGAGTCGTTCTCAAATAGATCATAATTTTCCGCATTGTCATTTTCAATATGAAAAATTTCGAACGTCTCGACATTTGGGGAATGAATATTCAAGAGATAAAATAAAAACTAAAATATAAAAATGTAAATCAAGATGGATAAAAAAATGAACAAAAGATAAAATGTGAAACTTCCTGCGAAGTATTGTTGGTTTGTTCACATTTTTGAAAATGACACTTATAACACGTAATGAAATAGAAAATAAAAGTAGAATAATAATAGAATAAAAATACAAAATAGTAAAAGACTGCCGAATATGCTCCTTGTAACTTTCACGTTTTGATGCTCTCTGTTCGGGTCACAAGATTTTACTGATCTGAATTCGTGAGAAGACGTCTAGGCACCCCCTTCGGCTATGACTTGATTTATTTTACAGTCATAGGAGATAAGACGGTGTAAGAAAATCCGAGGTTCTGGACCGCTTCGGATACCAATCAGGCAAATAAACACCGCGAGGCCGATAGGCGAGCGAGAACTATAAACACTTTGAAGTGCCGTAAAGCAGTCCCTGGAATTCACTTTTCGGCTAAAATCATGCCACAACTGCATTACCATTCGTTTGTAACGACTTTATAGTTTCGGAATTGAGTCTTTGAAAGAATACTATTACAAAAAGATATAAATCGTTCTACCGGTCAAATGACCGGTCGTGGTAGGTAAGACAGACTACAAATTTTTCTCCGAAAATAAACAATAAAAAAAGAAGTAAATATTGAAAAATGTAATATACGCATGTTTTAGGAAAAGTCTTGAAGTTTAAAGGCGATTCAATTACGTTGTATATAGGAAATTCTAATCGAAATTTTAAAAACGGTCATTTGACCGGTCGCGGTAGGAATAGTGTTAAAGAGCGAATTTCTTGCGAAATGAAACAAGCTTGCGGGCCGAATGCTGTGAGAGCAGACACGCGACCGTTGAAACAGTTGAAACAACGTCGGCCGCTCGAAAATCGGGCGTCGAGCGGGATCGCGAAAAGTTTGGTCCGCTCGAGAACGTTGAGCAGTTCGATCGCATCGAAAATTTGGCGAGTCGAACCGGAGGGAGCAGGTCGAGTGGAAGTTGACCTCCAGCAATTTCGTTTAATGCCTGATTTATCCGGTTCGGCTGCCGCTCCGGTACGTTTTAATCCTTTTTCCCAGCGGGCAGCAGCAGCATCGGAAGTCAAACACCTGACGGCGCCGCAACGGCGAAACAGGAATTCCAAAGGCTCGTCTAATTCCGGGAAGTTTCGGCGAACGGGAATTTCGAGGCGGCGGTGAAGTTTTTAATAAGTTTCGGGAAGCGGAGCCCGAAAACCCCCGCCTAGTGAACTAATTATCGCGAAGATTTAGTTTTGGTTCACTCCGTACGCGAGTGACCTGCGTAAATCGCTCGCAACGATCTCTCGAATAATATTTATTACCCGTATTTACGGCGTTCTCTCTCTCTCTCTCTCTCTGCCCTCGAGGTAAAAGTAGAATGTAATTACGGTTCATCAAACAGCTGTATCAACAATATTTCGCGTAATTGCGTGAATTTACACAGCTGTCGGGCATATCATTAAACTCGTAATTAAAGTTAAACAAACAAGCTCATATTGCGTAATGTTCGTTTGTCCACGCAGTGTAATTGATACCAAGCAAACGGTCACGCCAGATTGCGCTAGAAAAATAATATTTCTGCAAAGAGCAATTGCCTGCGATGAAATGTAGACGACCAATCTCGATTTGCATGCGCTTCTACGGCGAAATGATCCTCGGAAAGTTTAAAAAAAAGGAACATCGATTTGTTCATGGTTCTTGTTAAGACACCAGCACTCTTCGTGGCGGTTCAGTTGATACAGCTGCTCGGTTTGCCTTCTAATAATTTATTAAATACAACAAGACGGCGATACAACGGTACCGTAGACCTTGATTAACACTAGATTTACGGGACCCGTCAAAATGACTGATTCTAGTATTTTTAATTTACGAATATTGAGATTGTAAAGATGCGTCCATGAGGAATTATTTAACAAATTGATTTCTTTGGATATATATATATTATTAAAAAGATGGCCACAAATTTTGATAGATACAATCATGTTATTTTCGTAAAGTAATGTAAAATAGTCATTCTTAGTGCTCCGTGAACCTAGTGTTAAACGACATTCGTATAACAATTTCAGACCACAAGACCCCCTTAACCTCGCCACATTTGTTAATCCTATGATTCCGTTTTCGAGTTTCCGTGCTCTAACTACTTCGAAACATCGTGCGAATTTCCGGGTCCACGAAATCTCATTTTAAAGAAAGCTCGCCGGATTAAAGGCATTAACGCATCACGCCGGAAGTAATTGAATCTCCGTGTGCAACGCCCATCCCCCCCCCCCCCCGAGTTTTTCATACTCCACGAAGAATTACTTGGCACTCGAGAGTAGCCCCGCTGATCCTTCCTTTCGACGTGGACGCGCTGCCGCTGCCGCTGTCGCCGGCCGACAAAGAGAACGGAGAGCTGAAAACCGTAAGAGCAAAAGGAGACGCGAGCCCGATCCTTGGTATACGTCTGCTGAAGCGTCGTCGACGTCGACGGTGCCCGGATAACGCGTACAAAGGCACCGGACGCTCAGACGTCGGTTTCTGCCCAGGTCAAAGAACCTGCAGCCTCGGTCTCCTTTTACTCTGGCCGCCCTCTTCCCTGAATTACCCGGCCGTTGTCCACGACAGCGCAATTTTTGCGTCCCCGTGGCAACGCGGTGGTATTTGCATGCCCCGAACCCCGTGCCTCCATCGCGAAATGTTCGGGGAAACGTTCGATTTATTAAAGTGCAACCAGCCACGAGAAATATGCAGCTTCGAAGTGTCGCGCCTGCTCGAACAGGAATACAAGCTGGAAGTATTTCGATAAAATAATGCCTGTGCAATCGTGCAAGCACCACCGAGGTGTTACTGTACTGTTCGACACGAGTGCGAGCATTATTTGAGATTTTTCAGATTAGTTCGGTGCTTTTTCATTCGATCCGACGTGACTTTCGTTGAAATTCTACATTCTTCCCGGTTTTGGTGGCGTTTTGAAATTCCGCCAAATTTTCTTTGTTGTTACAAGCAAAAAGTATGCAATGACGAATACGATCCTCGGAAGGTACGGACGCCGCCATTTTATTACAGGGTTGTAAAGGAAAATTATAGAATATTTTGAACACAGGCTGCTTTACCGAAAATTCTAAAAGAATGTTGCTCTTCAACGATCGGTACGGAACTAAAGGCGAAAGAAATTCTGTGGAAATAATTGATTCAATTTTATGCATTCTGATCATTCCATCGATTCAGCTCTTTGATTTTTCAGTTTCCAGAAGCGTCCACAGCGGAGTGCGACCATGTCGTCCGGGGTTTTCGACATCGATTTATTAGTGTTTCCTCTTCAACGATCCGTAAAGGCAAAACTATACTGTGTTTCAACTACTCGTTTCCGCCATAAGCGAAGAGACCGGTTCCGAGAAAGAAAGTAGAAACAGTCCAGTGAAGGATAATAAAAATATATCTAAGAAATGATACTCACGGTAGGTAAATGGTAATAATAAAGGTGTCCGACACTTCATGCCAGGACTACAGCCATTGTGTCGAGCCCGAGCACCGCGCCGTGTGTTTCAGTCAACTTTCGCGAATGGATGAACATTCAATAAGACAAAGTGTATAGAAATAGTTAGTTTCTGTAGTGGTTCCCGACGCGCGAGGTCGGATAAGAATTAAACGGGAATAGCATAGGTGGACAGGCGGAGCTAAAACGGTGTGGCCGATGTAAATGTCACCGGGTTGGAGGGTGGAGCTTTCATTCCGCGCGGCGTTTGACATGAATGTTTGCAAAGCGCAAATCTCGCGTCCTGTGTTCGCCGTGAATATTTAATCTCCGTTGAGCAGGATACTTTTTTCCGTGCAAATTGACGCGGAAACGGGGATTTCAATGTATTCCATTAACGTTGCCCGGGCGAGTCGCTCGAAATTACGCGGTTACGCGCGCGTGTGCGCGCGAGCTCGTTCCAGAGCGCGTCGGTGTCAGAAGAAACTTCGAAAAGGGGGAGGAAAAAGAAGAAAAGAAAAAGAGAGAAATAAATACGAGGGAGGAGAGAGAAAAAAATGTAGAGTGGAACGTAAACAGGCCCGCAGGGCGGCGTGCGTTTAACCTTAACCGTGCGCTTTACCAAATGCTCCGCTTTAAGTGCGCTCCGTGTGTCTCTGGATATTTCCTTGGACGTTGGTGAATGCACCGAGAGAGTTGTGCAACGCTGCGGATCCCGCAGACAACTCGCCTCGACGCGGCGTAATAAGGTTTTCCGCGTCTGAAACGGGCCAGCTTCGCACAAATGATCCAAGAAGAATAAAATCAAAACAAAACACGCTTGTAATGACGCCCGCAAGCGCGCTCCACCGCGGAGAAACGTCGTCGCTCCGGTCTCGAAATCGAGTCGTCGCAAGACGCCGCGCCGCTCGTTGATGCGGTTCCATTCCCGCGGAACTGCACTCCGTTTTCCGCCATTGTTCGCCGTCGAGTAGACATTCTGTAACAGGATAACGAAATAACTTGAGGGATTAGCGGATACAAAGCTCTGGCAAGATTTTTGAACCCGTTAATGCGCGTGCGTTGAACAATTGATGCAGCAAACGTTGTTGTCGACGATTACTAGGCCGCGTCATGCAAAATATACACTCCCAAAGAAAAAGATAGCACACGTGTGCTATCTTTAATTTCTCGCGCTATAATTATGGTACAGGAAATGTGCCAATGATACAGAAAGACTACCTTCTACTAATATGTAAACACTATCTACATTGGAATTTCTACGAGATATTCTCTTAGAGGGAATGTAAACACACAAATAGACAGAGACAAAATGATAGCACACTCAAGGTTTATTTTGATTTTCTTCAATTTTCTTCAATATGTTTTATTCATCAAAAAAGTTTTTCAACCTCTGTACGAACGTTTGAATTCGCAAAATTCTCGAAACAAAATGGTTTCGAGAGAGAGGGGGTAACATTTTCCCCTCGATTCGTGCTCCCTCCCCTCATCTGGCGACACTGCTCCGGGCTGACGAGGAGCACCTAAATTACGTTGGCGCAAAAAGTAGCGCGTTTCTCATTAGAGGCAGAAGATAGCACAACACAGAAGGACGGACATTCGGCTCGATTAACCCGTCGTGGCAGTTCCAAGTCGCCCGACGAACAGTCGAGTTAATTAAAGCCGATAAAACGGAAATACGGTGATACAGACACCTTACAGTCGACGAGCAAACGCCGTAAATTTAGTGACATTTTAGCAGCAACATAAGTCAATACGAGACAGTTGATTTTTTGGAAAAATGTCACTAAATTTCGCATTTCAGATCACTGTGCGCCTGGGGGAATGCACGTGTCTCGTGCACGAATTTCGCCTGCCGTCCTCGGGTTTGTTTCAGCGGCTGTAAACGAATCACAGGATCCGCGACAGGCGACTGGACTTACATTACAATCTGGGAAACTTGTAGGACGCGGAAATACCTTTTCAACGACTCGGGGGCTCCTCTCCTAATCTCTCAGAACCCTCCAGGACCGGCATAGTCAGCGGAACTTTTAGATTCGGGGGTCTATTAACGCGCACAATCTCCCGAGGCTCCTGCAACCTTTGAGACCCCGTAAGTCTCTCGGATCGACCGGGACCGTCTGACTTCTTAAAACTATTAGAACCCTCCGAAAGTTCGCAATCCCTGAAACGGCGGCGTCTCGAACCTCCCTAGGATCGCAACCCTCGAAATCCCAGACAGAACTCGCTGAATTGTCCACCTTATCGTCAATGAGCGTTAACAAAAAATCGGTATATCGAAGAACCGAGCGAGCAGTTAACCAATCGGTGATTCATCAAAACATGTCTCAGGTTCCCTTTCGTTTTTTACATTATTTTCTTACCACCAAGAAATTTGAACTTTAGTTCACCGGTGCTGTCTTCTATTCTTCGCATTCTGCTGCGTTTTTGATATTTTCATATTTATTGTTGCCTCTTCCGCTTATTATTTTAATCTCACTATAGCGTTCGCAATACTACTCCAGCTTCTCCAGCTGTGTCGTTCTGCCCATATATTTTATGCGAAAGAAAACTTCTCCGAGTCAATTGTAAATAACAGAAACTAAGTGAAAAGTGAATTCATGTAAGAATTTTACAGTTTTATATTTTCATCTGTTAATATTCTGAATAGGATGAAAATAATTTAACATTATTTTAAAATCCTTTGAAGCATTCTACGATCCCATATTTTTTCCATAAATACACATCTCTACACCGTAGCATTATTCGTAACTCATCCATTTTTGTACAATTTTGCACAATGGCTCCCGTCAGGTCTAGAGTCTCGAAGCATTGTGCAGCGAGAAAAAAATTTAATAAATTTCAACGGAATATTATCTACGTATGTATTAAATGATTCTGTATTGCGATCTGCATTTTAATATATATGCGTATTAATTCGCAGGAGCCCCGGCAATACACGGACGGACTTTAGCAACATTAATGGGCGGATTGTACGCTTTGATCGTTTAATTCGTTCGTTTCTGCCATATTTTCAACGATTTCAGCTACTTCGCTTCACGCAATTTTCGAAAAGCTTTACGGAAAACCTGTGTAATCTCCCAGGAGAAGCCGGAAATAGCATGAAATCGGGGCACGTGTTGGTGCATGAATTATAACAGAGTGCATTCTCGTTTCAGCCCGAGAAGGATTTCGCGTCATTCATTAGCAGGCCGCCGTTGTTGATTCGAATATAAATTTTAACGTATTGATTTATGGAAATTGGTGTCGAGCTAAAAGTTCCCGTAGCTTTTCTTACGAACTTTTTAGTCGAATAAAATATTTGTTGTTGGATAGGTTTATACAGACATTCTCCAGCAGTTCTGTCCAAGAATTTAAAAAGAAAAACAGAAAACTGAAAGAATAGCGACACACGGAGGATTGAATATCAATCTCTCCCAAACTCCGTTTTTCAAACTCTCGCGAACTGTAAAATTGGAACGAAAAATTGTTTAGTTCGAACTAAATGGAGGTGCCAGCTGTAGCGACAGGTGCGTTCAAGGCGCACGTCAAGTTTCGAATCAATCGGTCGAATAGATCTCGAGATAACGCTGCAGCAATTTTCAAAATACTGTTCTGAGCTATGCGCATTTCAAATCGGACGATTCTGAGTTAATACTTTAGACCCGTTGCCCGTCTGGTGGCTTAAATTTTTCTTTTTTCTTAATTAGTCACAATTCTAGTTTTTAGTCGTCCAGGAAAATATATACCACATTTGCAGTGGAAGCTCTTAACCAGTTAGCTGTTTCTGACGAGTATACTCGTCGAAACAGCTGTACGGTTCATTTTTTATTTAGGTACAAGAGGTCGAATAGTCGGCGTGGGACGATTCTTTAATTATATTCCGTAATTTTAGAGCATACTTTTTAAATACTTTTAAGTATTTTATTTCCTTAGATCATTTTAATATTTTGATAGATCCTGCTCGGTTCTGCTTGGGACATATGTGCACCAGTACGGCCGAGGCCCGAATCGAATTCCACGGGAGGAGCTCTATTTTTATTTACACGGCCTCGGCGTTCGAACAATGTGTACCGAGTATTAATAGAGAACATTGAAACGGAAGTAGAAAAACTCTATCAATCGTGAATTCAGCTCGCTTAATCGAATTCCCCCGGGGGTCGGAAGTCGGGCTCGTCTGTGTTCGCTCGATCCCGGAGAAAAATGGAAATGTAATAAAACTCTAGAACGCGCGTGCATAAATAAAATTCCATATTTGGAGCGCACGCGCTCCGTGGAACGTGTTTTTATACATATTCAACGTCGATCCCGACGGCGTATTTCTTTTTTCCAAATCGACCGACTATTCCACCACCCCCCCCCCCCCCCCCACCTTTCCCTTTGTCTATTA
Organism: Halictus quadricinctus; assembly: GCA_028454245.1. Lineage (NCBI taxonomy): Eukaryota > Metazoa > Arthropoda > Insecta > Hymenoptera > Halictidae > Halictus > Halictus quadricinctus. Next base: position 11,687,340 of record CM052115.1, on the reverse strand, counting down.
GGAAGTCCCACTTCGGGAAGTTCGCGAGTTTCGTCGAGCGTTCGAGAGAATTCAGGGATTCCGAATCATGCATCGGTGAGTGTGTCCACGAAGAGTTTATAATTTATTTACAGAAGAATCAGTGTGCACGACACTTTCGCAACTGAAAATAAACCTTCGTCGAGGGCGAATTGCTTCTGAGCGGACGGAACGGCGAGATCTTCTTTCCAAGTTTAATTAAAACCTCTACCGGAAGCATTGTGTTACCAGGGAAAAAGTTCTTTCCGTTCCACAGAGCTTCGTGGAACTGAAGCTCGAACGTTTTGAAGCGGGCATTCTTCTGGGTCAAAAATCTTCGGCAATTATTCTCAGTAGGACATTTCTCGTCCATTTCAATGAGCTTGAAAAATTATGCCCCCAATAACATGTCTCAAGGTCTTTCAAATCGGCGAGAAATGCCCTACTCCGAATAATTACCAAATCTTTTATTTTGTGATGAACTTTATTTTGTGTTTGAATATACAGGGTGAGTCATGAAAAACAGAACACTTGATTTTCTCTTTTGAACCAGCCACAACGCCTGAAAGCATGGGAGAAAAAATTATTCACTCCTGTGCATCTCACCTGAAATAATCCAAGGTGCAATTGAAAGTCTTAGCGAACGTTTTCATGCATGTATAACTGTCGAAGGTCGCCACTTTGAACATTGAATAAAGTAAAAGTCGCATTTAAATTTGATGTCATTTTATTTTAATTTCTGCATTCAAGATCATTTCGAGGTCATAGGATACGTTCGCGTGTTTTTCTAGCATAGTTATGCAAAGGTTTCGTCAACTTTCGTCGTAGCCTTACGGGATCTTCTTTGGATCGTTCGAATCAATTTTCCTCGTTCGTGGGGGAAATCCTTCCGCGAATAAATTAAAATGGTGGAACAGCCGGGCGAACGATTCTGCGATATGCGTACACGGCATTGGTTCCGCGGGATCGAAGGCCATTCATGCGGGGAAAACTCATTCGCCGTGTAATTTTCAATTAGGTCTCAATGTGACGCGGCAGCCCGCTCGATAAAAGGCGTAAACTTTTTTAATTAAAGGCCTGCCGCGGCGAGTTTTAAATGAGTCGGTTGTCGGTGACGGTTGGCAAACCGGAAGCCGAGAGAGCGATAGAGAGATCGAAATGGAACGAGCACGAGAACGATAGAAGGACAGACGGAAAGAAAGGGAAGAGAAAGGGAACAATAGAGGGAAAGAGGTTTCATTTAATGATGAAATTAAGTCTTCGGCAACTTCGACGACCTACGAATAACACCTAGATTTTGAATTCTTTTCGAGAAATTACATGACGATCGAACATTTTTGTTACTGGAGTCTTATTACGTGAATCCTTGAAGAGTGTGAGGATACTTTTTCGCAAAATTGCTACTGAAGAATTCCGTGACGGCAGTAACGGCGCGTTAATTAAACGTCGTGAAATTACGTTGCTCGTTAATGGCTGGGAGCTGCAATTAAACCGAACGAATAGGAAATCAGACACAATAATGAGACGGGTTAAACGTTTGTTCGTGACAGTCGTCGACATCGGCGGACAGGTGTAAACAGGTTTCCGCACGGATGCGGTGCGGACGGTAACCGGGGAGACTTCTGTCTATTTCCCGAAGTTCATCGATTTTCCGTGGTTTTGTACGACGCACAAAACGTTAACTGAATTCGGAAACAAAGAACAGTCGTTACAGCGGCGCGCCGGCCGATCACAAAGGCATTTCAGCGCGGCGTTCGAGCAAATAAGTAAATCGAATAGTCTTTTGTGGACGCCGCCTTTGTGACGAAAGAACGCGATGACTCCGGCCTTTTTGCCACCACGAATCGAATTACCATTGTTCCATTATTGGGGCTTTGCTGTGAGAGAGAGAGACTCTGCCGCAAAATGGCGGAACTTTTTCGCGAAATCGCGAAGAAACCTTCTGCCAGAGAGCTTCAAAATGGTTTTCACTTTTGACACTTCTGGTTGGGCATACTTTGGGAACAAACTTTTCGAGAAGCTAAATTCAATCTTCCAAGAAGAAAAAAGAATAAATAAATCATCTAAAATTCACAAGTTTCAATCGAACTGAAGGGCTCGGGATAGTCACGTGACTTTTTAATTAATAATTTCCATTCACAGACTTAAGATCCGTCTTGGTCTCGACGGGTCCTAAGTCTCTGACTAAACTTGTCACATTAATTCTGACGTGCTTCAAGTTTTTCGCTTTATTTCGCAGAGAATCAAGGCAAAATGTAGCTCAATTTGTAGCTGGAGATATTTTCTCATCCAAAACTCATCCAATGGCAGAAAAATGCTTCGTCAATTTTTGGCCTACTTCTAACGCTTACATTACCAAATATTCGCATAATCTCGGCAGATCGTGACCAGCGCGCGCTAGATTGAACCTTCCTCTTTCGAACGAGCCCTTTACCAGCGACAAAATATTCTTATATACGGACGAAAACTTGAGGGACGTAAAACGATTTTTTGTCGGTAACGTAGGCACTCTACCTTATCGCGAATCTACGAAGACCGAGCCAAGACTCCGTGGATTCGCGATAAGGTAGAGTGACCACGTTACCGACAAAAATAGGCGAGACTTAACATGAACATTACATTCAAAACGAGTTACAATAAAATATGGTGACAAAACTTGAACAAATTTTGTAACATCTCAAGAAAAACACCGAAACGATCGCGATCTGATCGAGCTGTCGGTGAGCAACGCACGGATCGCGTGACGCGCGTTACGATACATTTGAATGCAGTGCATGCGAAAAGCGACACCGAGCTGAGGTTTATTCAGCCCGTAGTCCCTCGTTATCGCCGATTTTGCCAGTGGATTGGTTGCAAAATCTCAATTACAGTACAAATTCGCCGGTGATGGGGGATTGTGCGATCGGACGCAACATCGGCGGAGCTCGCGCGCGATGATACGCGCGTTTCGGATGGGTTCATTGTCGATTAAATTCCAGCGGGATGGATTGCACGGTCGCGTTACGCAAAAATCGCTCGGACAACGAATGAGCATCGATCCGCTCGCAGAATCCGATGGCCACGGGAATAATTGATAATTAAAGTACGATTGGAAAGCGATTACAACCGGCAAAACCTAGTGAAATCGGTCGCTGGCAACTTCCTGGTTGCGCCTTTCGAAAACTCGCCTAATGTATTAGGGCCGAACGAGCTGCACCTGTGAATTCGTCGGGTTTTAAATCGTGATGACCGTGCGGTTTCGATCGAACTTTGGTGGTCATTCGCACGCGGTGTACCGACGAAAATTACTATTCTCGAGGAATCACATCCTTTTGCTGAAATTAGTATTCTCGGGGAACCGCCTTCTTTTGTTGGAAAAAGAAAATATGGTGTTCTAACCTTCTCTTCTTATACAGAGAAAGCGTGCGTTCCGAGTTATGTGCATCTTTTGTATGTCTGCGGATTTTTTTTTTCGTAAACTGTAAGAAAATTGAGTGCTATGTTATTTCAATGTCTCAGTATTGAAAGAAGTTTGAAGTAGTAGTAGAGTCATTAAAAAACTCATTAATAGGCTTCCGGTAGCTGAATATTTAATCTGGTAGATTAAGTCGATTTCATTTTTATTTTTGTAAGTCAGTTCATAAAAATGTAAATTTACTTCCGCAGAATTCTTATGAAATGTTGATGATAAAGTGAAAGATCTGGGATCATAATCAGAAATGTTGACTCATCTTCAAGTACTATCTTCAATTTCTTGACAACTATGAATGCTACTTTAATCGTTTTCTATATTACAGTAGCTCTAGACGCTCAATAAAATTATATGTAAGTACATAAAATTCACAACCATTGGAAACCTACATAAGCGATTGGGATTATTCCCTTGTATAATATTTGCTCAAATATTTTTACGATAGATTTGGGAATTTACTTTTCAGTATTTATCTGCCGCTTGTCACTCTTTAACTCCGCCATTTCGCGTTTTCGAAATCTCTAAGGAACGACCTTTTTGGTTCTGAATGTATACCGTGGTACCGTGTCGAAGCTATTCTAATTTTGAAAGACGGTGCTCTCGCGACCCACACAGATTTCCTCGTGAGAACTCGTACGATGAAAAGAATCGCATTTAGCATGTTACTTAGCGGTCGGCATTCAACGAACGGGTTGCCGGCGAACGAGAGGACAGTGTCGGTCCGCTTTAATTCGTGGCATCCACGGGCCTGGGCAAGGTGAATACGGCCAGGGTGTTTCGTTACGGCCGCGTGATACAATATTTGTGTCAGCGTTTCATTAACCGACATAACGGGCCGGCGGGGTTAAACTTAGCCGCATGGAAACGGCCATTTGAGAAGCGGCGCACAAAAGCGTTCGCGCGCCCGCCTCACCTTTATGCGTCTGTGAATTGCGGCCGTTAATGCAATCTCGGCCGGCCAGAGCGCAAGGTTGCCGGCGACACCGGTGACCTCAGACCGCGACGCGTGCATAAAATAATGTTGCCAATTTGAGGAACACGCCGCCCCCGGCCCGGAGTCGCGTCGGCCCGACTATAAATTCCTATCCACCCGTCCTCTCCGCCGACGGAAACGCGACGGATTGTTTTCCGCGCGGCGGATTACGGTTCCCGCCGCGGGCGGTCACGTCCGCTGCTGATTAACTGATATTTGTCGCCGGTCAACATCTGGTTAACTGATTCTGCCCATAAGTCTCCGCGGTGCTCGTTGCACGCGAAACTTTCCCTCGGAGACGCTTCGAACACGCAAGAACGATCTACGGGACGATACCACATTTAGAATTCCTGATATTTCAACGCGATCCTTCTGTTTAGGTACGAGAGTAAGAAATGGCAATCGAGAGAACAGAGATAGTTCACGCAGAACATCGTGCGGTTAAATTTCACCTTCAGGGACCAAAAATTTCTAACTTTTTTTTATGTCATCCTGTAGATCTTGACGAAAGAATGCGGAAAAATCCAGGTTTCAATGCGAGGAATTCAATGGTTCAAAAGTTATGCGTGTTTAAAGAAAGTGAAGTTCGGCCCACCGTTTTTGATTTTGAAGAAATGTGGCAACGCTGACTTATATTACTGATATGTATATGTAACTGACGGACCAGAGGCGAACTTAGGGGTAAACGTATGACGGGTAGCAAGATCCGTGGGATTCAGGCGAAACGAAGTTAGGGTATCGGACAAACCGCGGTGTTACGATAGAAAAAGTTTTGCACGATTCGTCGGTCGCACCTTCGGTTGCCTCAGCGAATCGAGTTACTGGGAATCAAATCGCGGACAATGGCGGAGGATGCTGGTACAGTAAGGCGGGTTACAGGTATTGTGAAACGGGGACCGCAGCGATATCGACGACGCCGACGGTAAATCAAATCTCGAAACGTCGAAACCGATGCTGCTCGTGTTGCGCGGTTCATTTGACCCGGCTATTTTTCGATTTCGGACGGATTCGCGACTCGAATACATTTTCTTTTTTTGGGAGGTTGCGCTGTTGTTTGTGGACGAGTGTTTCATTAGA
>CM052115.1:11653562-11681742 GCA_028454245.1 Halictus quadricinctus | reverse complement strand
TCCGGGGGTCGAACGGAACAGACAAGTTCGAATAGAATTTCTTCTTAGAAACGGAAGATACCTCGCTATCTCGAGTCCCGGTGTTAGTAGAACTGATCACCGCGGTGGGGATCGCTGTCAAAGGTTTAACCGGGAATTTTCCAGGAGAGGGATCACTGGATACGGGACGCGTGTCGCCGAGAGGACACGTAAGAATCGTCCGACGCCGCAGATAAATAAACGCGGAGGAGTAGTGGCGGGGTCGGCAAAAATTATTGGACAGGAAAATGACAAGCGTGTTATAACGCGTCCCGTGCCGCGCAGCGACAGCTTCGAATTGAAAGCCAGCTACGTATTTTTCAAGCACGACCCTCGGCTCACGGCGACTTAACGCCGAGTGACAGTGCCGAGGGTAGCGTCAGACGCGCGGCGTCTCTGCCAAAGGAACGGACCTCGCTTCATGGCATCGCCTCCTGGCATTAAACAACGGATAACAGAGTGGAGAGACTTAGACAGTTCGATAACTCGAAAATACTGAGAATGAGCTGCGAGCCTCTAATCGACTGCTAAGCACACTGAGGACACTAGGCGATGTCTGCTTCACTATCGGGACCCACAGGAGCCCGTGGGCTAGTCGGTGTCTGTGTCACTAGGGGAAATTGAGGGGAATACAATTACCCCCTCTCTACCTCTCTCTCTCGTCACGTTGCGTTCCGGGAATAGGCCCACCAATGTGCCAATAGTGGGGGTGCCCAGTGACGTCACGAGCCGCACTCTAGGATCGTGATTGGATCCCCACTCTTAGGACCTATCGCGACGTCACAGACTGTCGAACCGCTTCCCCCACCACCGCGCTCCAACCTGCGCGCGCCGCTACCCCCACTAGGCGAGTCGAGGCGCAGTGGTGGGGGTAGCGTGGCACAGTGAGCCGTTTCTACAAAGTACGTAGAATTAATTAAAAAATTTTTCTGCCATGAAATAGGTTGTGTACAGCTCGTGTATACCTCGCTAATTAATTTTTAAACTTTGTTTATTCCTTTTGGAAGTGCGAGGTGAACATTTTCTGACGCACAATGGCAAAAAGCCAGATTTAAAAATACATATATATTTCAGTTGGTATTAAGTCGAAGGTGTAGGTTAGGTAAGAAGATTGGTATCATATTTTTTAAATAAATTAGCTTGATTTCGCGGAACTTTCGAAGTTGCTGAAGTGTTAATCACAGTTGGTAATTCCTCTGATTGCCGCCGGGCCGGCGAATGGAAATTGAAAAAAGGGATGTGTCTTTTCTTAACGGGAGCTCGCGAAAGGATTCCCGGGACGGGGCAAACTTGTTGAAACGTTTTTCGAAGTTGTAATTTTATAATTCGCCTTTCCGCTTCGTCCGGGCGCACGAAGTTTCGGGACGATGGATATAATCTTTCTATTTAACTGAAACTTCGGAGAATGCGGCAGAATGGTTCGCAGTAGTAATTTAATGATTCGTCTGGCCGCCTCGGCGAGACGAGACGCAGCTCTAATCGAAAGACATGCTTTTACTTGGCGGAAGCTTTCAGGAGTATTCTTCTTGACCGAGAAAGACGCCGTTCCTTGAAATCACGATCGAACAATTAATCGTTTTCTGCAGGCTAAAAGGGAGACGTTACGATTAATAAAACACACTGTTTCCGTTCGACCAGATGTTTAATTAACGATTCAACGGGCACGTTCGTCCCTTGAAGAGACTCGAAGAGCGAAACGCGAGCTAATTTCATGGAATTATTGTAATTTCATGATTTTTCGCGCCGTTTTCTCGGAGGGGAGACGGAACTTCGAACAAAAGCGCCAATTGTTTCCGTTTGTCGGAGCCTGCGAGATTCCTTAAACGGAACGGCGAACGCACCGAGGATCTCTCGAAGTTGCGGAAGCAATTCGAAGAGCGTAATTTAATAATTCACCTGACTGACCCCGCGCGAGGGCAGAAGTTTCAATGAAGCAAAAACCATTTCAATTCATCTGGAGCACTCGCGAATATACCTTTCCCACCCACCGCGCCAAGATGAAATCATCAAAGGTATTTCGAAATCAGGCGTTTTATGCGAATAATTTCCCCCCCCCCTCCCCTCGAACCGTGTAACCTGGTAAATCCAACAAGGGAATAGTTCTACGCGAATTTAACAGAGCCCCGGCGAAATTTAATTTCAGGTCACGGTAATTGAGTTTTGTAGCCGTCGCCTGTGCTTTATTCGTGTAATAACTTTTATCGCTGACTGCGGTATTTATTTATAACCGTGCCGGCGCTGTTTCCTTCGAAAGAGCGCCGTATAAATCTTTATACGCGCGGCGAACGAAGATTATGCGTGGCTTTCGAACGCCTCAATACGGAATTTTCATTTAAAAATGTTGCTTTCGCTGGACACGGACAGATCTTTCGTATAAATAATCGAACGAGAGCTGTTAATGAATTTTAAGGTAATTTGGTGCGACGGCTATCGAGTACCGAGAGCATAAATGTATTATACGATCGATGTCATTTATTTAATCACTCTGAGACGGAAATATCCGCATTTTATGCGAATTCATCATTTGGTATTTAATTTTATGAAATTTGTAAAGATAAGTGGAAAATATTATCGAGCAAAATTGTATAGAAGCAAATCCATAAGCTTCTATCTATTACTATTATTATATTGTTACATCATGCAGGTCTTACTCAACATTGGCACACTCAATGTATTACAACGAAGATCTTTCATTGCAAACGACATATCCCAAACTTGAAGAAGCCATATTAAGAATATTTGAGAAGCCAAAGAGTTGTTTAGTGGCACCATTGAAAAGACCTTCAATAATTCAGCCTTTGGTAGGAAGAATGGAAAAGTCACAGAATGCTCGCTTCTTCTAATAAATAATTAACGATAGAGTACACGTAGCTCGGACGCTCCAGAGGGGGGTTAATTATCCCTTAGATGAATCTGCTAGCGAAAGAGGGCACTCGAGTAGTTGCGAAAGTTTCGCAGCACCGTCAGAAGCGATCCGAACTTCCAGATTATGGAATTATTCGAGTATTTCCAGGGCAGAGGGTCGAACACCCGTCGCTGCGCCGGTCCGAGGCTACAGTAAAAGGTTCCAGGAGGGTTGATAAGTGCGCGGGAGGGCGATCAAGCTGAATTCTGCGACGTATGTATGTAGGGTAGACGATGCGCCCCATCCCCGGCTGTCAGAAAACTCACCGTCAAAATTCACCAGTATTTTCCGGAGCTCGCTGCCGAACATCTTCGAACCTCCTGCGAATTTCCGTGGGGTTCACTACGCTGTTCGTTATATTTTCAATCGTTGCGTTGCATGCGATTAGAACGTACACGTTACAACCGGGGACCATAACTGTTACAACCGAAAAGAAAAAAGTCATGAAATAACAAGTGTTTCATCGACTAAAATATTACATTGGTAGTATTGGTCACAAATAAAATTACATATTTCTCTTGTTATCGATGAGAGAAATTTATTTCGATCGCTAATAACAGTTATCGACGAGATAAATGAATCGATGAAACACGAAATTGTGAAGACAGAAATTGTAATTTCCGTTTCTTGCAGTTGACTTTGTGAATTATCGTTTTCATGCTATATGTAACAGCAGCAACTGTCATTATTAAATCGTAATAAGACGAAGAAAATTGCATGTAGCAAGCTCCTTGCAAGGAGCAAGGACGACGTGAACAGTCGAAAGGAAGTTGAGAGGCGGCGATCGAGATCTCTCGGGCGGTAGGCCTGTTCCCGTTGTCGATCGCGCCTGCCGACCAAAGAGCGGCCGAGATCTCAATTATGATGGAACTCATTAGAGAAATGATCTGCGCGGTCGGAAAGGGGAACGGGAGACGACGCGCGACAAAGTACTTCTGTAAAAGTTGCCTGGCACCGGAACCCGACTGTTATAATTCTAAAGACGTTCGCCCCCCCTCTCGCCGACCGGGAAGAAAACGCGGCCCTAGTAATTTATGACGAAAGCTTCTCTAAGTAATTAACGGCGGCCCGAACTCGTTTACTTTCCAGCGCGAGTTGAGCATTCGTAATCTTCGTCGCGGACTTCCGGTCGGACCGGAACCCTCTGGACAGTGGTGCGGATGGAGAATGAAGCATGTGAGAGTAATTGGACCGAGACCTGTCCTGATAGGTTCAAAATCGCTACGAATAATATCTCCTGAACGATACATGTCCGTGGCTAGACCCCTGTTTTGGACATATATCGAGTAAATATTTTATAACACTTTGACAACGTTATTTTCAGGAGCTTTTCAAAGAGGCGGATAGTTAGCATCATTATGCAAGAGCATCTAATGATTTTCCAAGAAACGCCGATAAATTAAACTTCGCCGAGGATCAAGTACCTCGGCACGATCTTACAACGTGTAAGTAGATTGCGCCCGCCGCAGACAGACGGTTGTTTCGCCTCCGTCAGATTCTCCGCCGGAGGCCGAGATTAATTGTGCAGTAGCGAGGCGAACGTTCTAATAAATAAAAGGCAAGCACAATGAAAGGGAGAGAGAGAGAGAGAGAGAGAGAGAGAGAGAGAGAGAGAGAGCTTGCAGAGAATAATTTGTCGCGTCATTGGCTCGGATGGAACTACTCATTGAAAAGATCGATACTCGAGGGTGCGGCAAATCGAGGCTTAATCTTCTCTTTCGATGAGATATTTTTTTAATGCGAGCAGTTAACGGTATTGATTTATACAGAGAAAAAGAAAGAGAGAGAGAGAGATAGATCGTACGGCTGATGAGAATAAATTCGTGTCGAAAATTAGAATAAAAAGTCGGGCCCGTGGTCGAATAAAAAGCCCGTTAATTCACGGCTGTCGGCCGCATTAATACCAGCCGATCTGCGGAACGTCCGGAATCGGGTCAGTTCTGCCTGACTTAACCCACCCCCTCTACCCCGTTCCAACGATAACTATACCGGAGGGCTGCTATTTAACACGTACACACGACGCCGCACAGAAATGCGTAGCGTCCTGTCCCGCGCGACTATTGATATATTTCGACGTTTACGACTTCGAGTAACTTTGCCTAATATACGGCCGGACTTGGACGGTAAATCTCCACGGTACCGAATATGTACCCGTTCCGAACCATCCAGGCATTCTCGAAAATCCCCCCCCCCCCCTCCCCGAACTCCACCCTATATTTACTCCCGCACCCCTAAACTGCTTTTAGATCGAGACACCGGGGAGCGAGCGAAATTGCCAGGTAAATAGGCAAGTTGAATTAATCACCGGATCAGGATTTAGGATCGTCTTCGATGAAAATATTCGAACCAACGATTTACTGTTCGGTGCCCGCCATTGTGTTCGTCAATGTCTGTTGCTGCGAATTTAGGTAGAGATCTAGACACTTCACTAGATCGATATTTATGACGATTTTATAATAGTCGTGGCTGGGTCCAATCGAATATATCAATCCTTTTTTATGAGTTATTGAACATGCTCCTTTGACACCAACGCTGATTGTTGGGACGCAAGGCAACGCGAGACCCACGTGTCTCGCGAATTTGACACCGAATTACAATCACTTCGACCACACGACTAGAGGCAATAAATTAGCCTAATAGTCGAAGACTCTTGAGACCCGGGACTCCATTTTCTCTGCAAGTTTCCGGCACGAGAACATGAACAATTTAAGACAGCGTCTGGACAACCTCTAAACACACCCAATTTTCTTCCAGTACTATTTACCACCTCCACCATCAATTTCACATCCCTTAATAACCCATCTCTGTCAGTCTTCAGGAGTCTTCATTTACACCACATCTTTGTACAATTGTTATCCTTAAATTCAGAATTATTGTTACCAACAAGTTCTACAATTCCTTATACCGCTCGAAACACCTCACCCTTTAAAATGAAACTACCTGTCACGGTTTTAAGTAACCAAGCAGGAGTGACAGATGCGAGAAAAGTCGACTTTTGATCCTCTTATTGGGTTTAGTACAGATTTAAACTGGCTCCCACAAAATTAGAGTTTAATTGAAAGTCCGCTGTAACGCGTGGTGTAGTTAGATTTTACTTCAGGCCGTCAACTTCCGGAATAGATTCAACAATGTCCGAGAAAATAGGTTTATACTGCCATAAAAAAAGAATACATCGTTTTATCGAGGTCAGTCTACAGAAAATTTCTGTGCGCAAGAATCATTCATATTCATATAACATATTTAAATCGCAGAAGATGTTTAAGCTACGAAATTCGTCGCTTTCTCCAGAATGAATTTCCCAGTTTTTTGAGACGAGAAGGGAACCTTAAACCGCGCCGACCATTGTCGTTTCCGCGTTTGAACACAGCTTGGATAAATTTTGGTTGCGGACGGTATAACACGTGGCTCGGAGTTAGACTAGCTAGTAGCCTCAGGATAAAATAATTTTGCGCGGAGAATCGTATTTCTTGGATGTGGCTTAGGTTCTATGTAGGCCAGCGCCGAAGTAGAACGTGTAAAGTTGGTGTATAGCACAAAGGAAGTCGTCCAGCGTGCCAGTGGAAATTTTTCACTCGATCGACTCGTTTGCGGCCCGGCAATCCGTGATCGTGTTATTTAGCAGTAATCGTTCGGCGAACCTCGATTAAAATATTGTCCACGGTATCAGCGAGTGGCACGCGTCGTAATATCGTTCCTGCCTGCTGTAAATCCGATCGGAAAGTCGCAGTCGCTCCGATTCCCTCGATGGTTTATCGCGATCGAGCGTCACCAGCTATGAAACTGAATTTTCCGTCGACGAGAACGGTCGAGATGCGAACGACAGAAACGCGAGTCGCGAGAAATATCAAACAATTGATCAACAAATATTCCTGGAAATACATCAACGAATTCACTGGACGCACGATTTGTTTTTTAGGCACAATTTTCAGTGCCTCTGTGCGATCAATAATCTGTAAACACAATACAGGAAAAACAGTGAATACAAGTAGAAGAACTCAATGATGTTGGTACGTTATTCTATACTTATCGAAATTATTCAGAAAAAGAAATGCACAGTCAGTTCCGTTTCTCACGACTGACTTGGACAATTTTTATTTTGCAGAATGATCCGCAGTCTGACAATAAATCCTGCGCCGTTTGTAATAATGAAAAAATTTGTTAAAAAATATTGCTGAAAATACATTGATGAATTTGAACGAACTGTAGCACACAGTCGTGACTGTTGTGTTATTTTTTAGGAACAGTTTTTCGGTAGACATTCTTTTCCGGTGTGTCAATACATGTGATGTGTCATAAATCTTGCACTATTTTTTACCAAGTTTGCAAAAGTCCGATGGCTTTTTTTTTCACGAATGTGCAAACTATACGCAACAATTTTTAATCCATTTTTCATCCGCACGGTGATCGAGTTAGTGATTTGTGATTTTGCTGGCTTCGGTAATTTGTATTTTACTTTTTCATTCCATGCGTATGGGAGTGCGTGTGTTTACTCGTATTAAATTATTAGCAACTTAATAAATACAAGCAAATGTGGTAAATATACTAAAAAATAATTTTATTTTCGTTATTTAATAATGTAGTGTAAAATAAAGTTAAGAATGTAGTACGAAACAATTGTAACGTAAAGATTTGATCTAGAGATTCGGCCTATAATTTAAAAGAAATTTAGATTATAATTGTGTGCGGAGTATGGTCGGACGGTTGGTACAACCTGGCAGGGGATGATTCTACATGTAAAAATAAGTCGAAGAAACGGAATAACATTTTTTCATTTGTCGCCTCTTCGAGGGAAACGATTTTGAAAATGCGGCAAATACACGTGCTGTTAGATAGAGATCGTCTGACGCGTCTGACCATGGCCAGCCAATTCTACTTGCTGTATTTTTAATTTCAAATTCTACTACTTCAAACTCGATTTTCTCGAAAACGAGGCCTCGAACTAACAAACGTCATTCCTCTTTTTCGACTTATTTCCATATGTAGAATCACCCCCTGCTCGATTAGGCCACCCGTCCGGCCACACTGTGCATATTTAACAGAATCGCAGAGTCACTTAACCCGAAACACGAGGACCGAATAAAAGTTTGATTATGGTGTACGGTGTCGCGACAGAAAGAAGACAAAGGGGTGGAGTCGAGAACGTTGTCGGTGTCACCGAATAGAGGCAAATAACCATATTGTTGGGAATGCGAAGCAATTAAGTGGAAGTTCGTAGGTTCGTACCGTCTGGTCGATGAGCTTGCGACCTTATCTAAGTCGAACAGGCACCAATTATCGGCTTACCAGGAAGCACTGCTCGCAGCCTACCTGTAATTAACCGAGCTTACTGTGATTCGAGCCCAAGGCGAAATCCTTGCATGTGACTACGCGTCGTTACGCGGTGGATGCAACCCGGCGATGCAACGTGCATCCGTGCAACCCTCGCGCGATGTCATGCACAGTCTGCTCCCCCTTTCCGCTGGAACGCCACCTTCTTCAAAAGATAACGGACCCTCAACAGCAGGAACAACCGTTATTACGCTATTACACAGGTACTTAAATAATAAACTGATTAAAAACAATGAAAATTCTAAATACATTACGATTTTATCAAATCGCTTATGCCTTCTTTCACTATTGTGCCACGCATGGATCACGAGATTATTTGTCAAGAAGTTGTTTAGAAATTAATATTCTTAATATTTTAAACCGAAATAAAATTCTATTTCGGCTTTGTTCGTGTACAACTATCGAAGAACATGTAGGCATACAATGGATATAAATCTTTTTCTAGGAAATTAACACTAGAATTTAACACTAATTTTTTCTTTTACAATTACTGAAATTGTAAAAATGTTCTGATCCGAAATTTTTTAATGAACCTCTTCATTGAAGCACATATTACAATAAAAGTTGTATGAAGTCTGAATGGGCACAGTCTTGTCACTGTTACAAAGCAATATACGTCAGTCGCATTTATTGCTCGGTCGTTCTAGTGTTAAGAATTACAATAAAGTTCTGTTCACCGAAACCGTAAAATAAGTCGCAGTGCAAGGGGTTGAGAGAGCAACTAGTATTAAAAATCTGAACGTTTACAATTTTCTATCGAATTTCTGTGACTTTTGAATCTGCGGTGAACACATTGCGAAACGTACGTTGCGTCCTGAAGGAGAGAAAATGGCGTGCAGTGTTTATGCAGCACTCGTCAGCGGCGACGGTGCATTTTTCGAAGAATTCGTTTTGCACAAGGGCGTGCATCGGAAGAATCGTGCACGCAGAATGCGCATCCGATAATCGCAGAGACCAGAGGCCGCAATAAGGCCTACCTGATTGGCGGACGGCCTCGAATCGATACGGCCGAATGAATTTAACAAACTCATTCGCTTGTTTAACCGGCAGGAGTTTCAGCAGCCACTACACAGAGAGCCAGCGGCAAAGATTTGCAGTGGTCTCGAGCGTGCCGGAGAGAATGATCGACCGATTCTGTCGAGCATGCCCTCCAGTTCATCCTGTACTGCAATTTCGTAGCCGACGTCGACTGATCTTGTTCGCGTATCGCTTTGCGCCAGATATTCAGTGTGCCCACCCCCTGCTTTGAGCTCTCTCTCTCTCTCTCATTCTCTCTCTCTCTCTTCTCTCGCATTCGCCAGTGAATTTGGAAATTTAGAGCGACGAGTCATTAAACTGCACGGCCTGCTTTTCCAAATAAATAAGTCGTCAAGTGGAAGCCAACTTTTTGCTCGCGGGCCTCTGTTCCCCTGCGTCTGTCTACGACCGGGTAATTCTACTTCTAGAAATTCGACGCTGTCCTCCACCTACAAACAAATAAACGGAAAAACAGTTTCTACGTGGAAAAGTTCGTTTCGTTTTAACGCGTCTGTTCGACGTAGACTATAATTCTCCTCGGAATAACACGGGCCTGCTTTCGGCAATAAACAAATGAGAAAGTTGAGGCGTAATTTTATTCCACGGAATAAAATGCTCTTTCTCGTCATCAAAATGGATTCTACTTTGCAGAATGTAATACGGGTCTGCTTTTGACGAATAAATGAATTGAAATGTAGAAAGAATATTTCGTTCCACATAACTTTGTTCTTCTGATTGTCGAGTTTGCGAATGCTAGCCTTTGTAGCTCTCATTCTTCTCGTCACACTGCGTCGCCATCCGGCTTTTATGAATAAATCAATTGTAAGGTCGGAGTAAAGTTTTATTCCACGAAATGTTTTTTGATCGTCAGGTTTATCGGTGTTATTCTACTGCGTCTGCGCATAGCTGCGTCACTCTACTTTTAACGATACAGTGCCGGTCTGTATTTCGAAGTAAATAAATCCAGAAGTGGGACCAAACTTTTTCTAACAATACTTATAAACAACACCTTCCGCAATATTTTGCAATACGTATGTAGATTGAAAATCGTTAAAAATTTCGATCATCACAGAGCGAAAATGCTTCGCCATTTTCAGTTGACATCGTAAGTAGTGACAGTACGCTATGGTCAGACATGCTAGCCATTGGATGTCATTTCTGTTTAATCTGTTTCAATCTAATTTATTAAGACAGTGAACATATTTTTTAATAGTGTATACATTATATGTTAGGTTGGCAAGAAAGTAATTTCGGTATTTTTAGGTGAAGTAAAATCCAATTTTTTTATCAAAGCAATGAACTTTAATCAATAAAATATTTTCCATCTTGTTCTATGATCTTTTGCCATCTTTCTGGTAGCTTCATAATTCCGCGCTCATAAAACTTCTGATCCTTTTCGCTGAAAAACTGATCCAAGTGCGATTTCAGACCATCATCATTAGTGACAGTTTTACCATTCAAAGAATTTTGTAAACTTCGGAATAAATGATAATCTGATGGTGCAAAAAGCAATATGTGCCTATAACGTTCGTTTTCGCACTCCATGTTCAAATTGACACAGAACTAACAATTTCAATCAAAATTACGTGTAATTTGCTTCAAAAGTAACCTAAAAGATGCAGTTATGAAATGTCAGAAAGTAAACAAATGCAACGTTAACAGAAGTCAATCAAACAAAACATAAAGCCATCTATTAATGAAAACCAAAATTACTTTCTTGCCAACGTAATAGCATATTTCCCCAGGGATTTGCATAGCGTTTAACGTGTTGATGCTCGCCGGAAGCGATCATTTGTTTTTCCCGGTGGTGCAACATTCTTAGGCGCGAAACGAATTGAGCCGGTATCAGCGTAACAGTGGGGTGTTATTGTTTCCGGCGGCGTGGGGGTTAGGAGGGGGAGAGCAAAAATCTGTAAGGCCATTAGAGTAATTGAAAAGGAAAACTCGATGAAATACGGTCGAACGGTGGGGCCCTCGAGTTCGCTCTCAATTACCCGGACGTCGAGCCACTCTCGGAATTAGATTTCCGTGAGTAACGTACAAATGTTGGCCGTGTCAGGACACCGCTCCGTGCTGCTAGCTACGTTTCATGACGTGCGCCGCGTTGCATTCTTGCCCGGCAAGGTGTCGCTTAATCTTGGACCGTTGCGAACCACCGCCGGGCAACAGGACTTTTCCTCGCCCCGGAGCGGCCAAGTTCATTAAGGCGCAATCAAACTCGCATGGAACTTGCGCGAAACGACGTCGTCGCTCCGAGGATCTGACCGCGAATCCCGGACGTCGCCTGTTTATCGGACTGCTCGGCTATTTTTCGAGCAACGTCGCACGGTGGACGATTTCCTTAAAAAATGGGACAAACATCAACACCAAGAACTCAATTTATCGGAAGTGTCGCTTCAACAACAATTTTAAACATACCTTTTAACCTTCGTAAATAGTTGTATCCTTCTTTCCTAGTAAATAATAATTGGTGGGAATTACAAAAAAAAAAAGAATACGAAAATAGATTGGTATGAACAGGATCCAAACGAAAATTTCTTTCTTGAATAATTTCTGTAAGCAGAATCCCAACACATCGAAGCTCTCAAATTCCAGTTTTAAATCACACCTACTCATTTTTACCGTAAACTCCGCAAACGAATAATGAAAATGCTGATTTCTAGTAGAATGACCGTATTTAACAATTTTTTGCAATACGATGAAAATATAAATTTATGAGAATTACGTTTGGCAGAAACGACTGGAAATGTTTGAAATAATTGCTGCCAATCATGAAGCTATATCGGAGACGTGGGCGGGCTAGAATGATGTAGAACCTGGTGCTCGACATTTCGTGGAAATTATGCTCCGTATAACGAACAATTAATTTTCATGGAAGTTAACCGACGATCAGAAACAAAGATACGATTAACTGTAAGCTTCGTTGGAATATTGCGCGAAAGAATGATGAACTCTGGACGAAGCAGCGGGGCGCTTGAAAGCAGTTTCTAATTTCCTACGATTAATATTCCACTCGAAGTTTTTAATTAGCTTTTCAAGGCGTTACCGGATACTCGAAGTTTCTGGGCTCCGGGGTTCCCAGGTATGCGTTTAATAAACTTATTAAAGGCTTGAACGTTCCAGCCGGTTCACGACGCGACGGTGTGTATTTATAATTCTGTAGGGCTTGACTCGGCCCTTTTCGAGCACTGAAGCCCGCGCAGAAAATATCTACTGTAAAATTTTGCTTGGCACGATTTGCCGGTAGGCCGTCGAACGTTATGCAAGTATTTATGAAAGTTGGAATTAAAATGAAATTTTCAATGAAATCGGGCTTCCAGGAAAATAAAACGCTCGTTGAAGTAGGTAATCTTTTTATTTTTTGTTCGCCGTTGGACAATAGAAAGTCGTGTATGCCATGAATGCATAAAGTCCACAATCATGATTACGAGTAGGTATACCGTCGGGACCCTTAAACGGATTTATCGTGCTGCGCATACGGTACTGCGTCCCCGAAGCTCCGCGAGTTGTATCTAATAATGTTTAACTAAATCCTGCTTCAAGTATACCACACGGTACGTTGGTTAATTTACTAATTTATATTTCTTTCGATTCTATCGTGTCGACTCTAGTTATCTTGGTCAAGTCGCTCGGATAAAAGATTAATTATATTTGATAATATGAATTTTCCCTACTTGGATCAGCAACATACTTAGCTATTTCCAGTATGATTAACCATTATGACCCGTATGATTAACAAAAATTTTCTAGTTCTAGAATTGAGACAATGTTTGAAACAATCTTTGCTATTATAACGAATCTTTCTTCGTTAAGAATTGTCGGAAAAGAACCAGAAGAATACAGCAGAAAAGAGAAAAAGAAAAGATTTTACCAACAATTGCAACCATAGGAAGGATACGCTTTGATATTTTCGTATCTCTTCGCTGTTCAACCATAGATAGAGATTTTTTAGTTTCTTTGCAACCTCCAGCAATTCGTACAAATACCTTTTTTCCCGTAAATGGGACACAGAGTGTTTCGATATTAATTTGAACGACGACTGTAGCGATTTTTTGAAACTAGACTACGCTCGTGCGAAGTCATACAAAAAATGGGCCGATATTTTTATTGAAAACCGCGATCGTTTCATTTCCTCCGGTTTTACCGTACTCGCGGATGTTTCATCACGGAGAAGCAAAAATTCGTCGATTTCCGATCATCCCGAATCGATGCGTTGTCCGGTATCGCAGAGGCGAAAACAAAAAATTCTAACTTCCTGTTTCCCGTCGAAATTGCGACTGCAACATTGTCAGCGAGGGAAAAGTTTCCATTTCGAGCTGGTTCCGCTGATTATTTCAAAGAAAAAGCAGCTTCCCGTTCGCCGTTGAAACCTCGATCATTCCGGGATCTGAGAAAAAAAAAACGACTTCGTCGATCTTCGTCGGTGCCGTCGTAAATTTATCGTTAAATATTAAGCTACATAGTTAACTACTACATCGTGGATTCATTGTCGCTGACTTTACTTTTACACTTCGTCCGATTTCTTCAAAATTCGTTCAACTCTTCACGGACTCCGACGCGCAATTGTCCGTGCAATTCATTTTCTCAGATGATTACGTTCGAATTATTTTGTAAAATAACAATAACTAGGTTAACGTATCAGGTTGTTGCAATCGAAATAACCGTTTTTCACATTTCAAAGTTCCCGTTTTTGTAGTTTAGTTTTTCCACGACAAATGGCATTGAAGCTGTAGAATAGGAAAAATACATATCTCGTATTATATATATTGTATACAGTGTACGTGATTCAAAATCGATTTTCGTTCACCATGGAAAAAAAGGAAATTTGTATAATCCACTTGTACGAGTTCCAACTTTCACGTCATGTACTAAACTAATTGACCTAACTTCTGCAAAAATTTGCAGATCGCGCAATATTGAAAAAGTTATGGTCCTTTTAAAACTAGTGAGTGTATATATTAGTGTGAGTTACTTTGCCCGATTTATCGATCTCCGCTTGTTCTATGGTAGGCTATGATGAGTCCAACTTTGCAACTTTAAAAGACATAATATTTTCCTACGGAAAATGCTCTGCACATAAAATAATAGTTTCAAAAATCAGGAATACAAAATAAAGAAAAAGTACAAAACACTTTGCACGCTATACGAGAATATCTGGATACTCCATTGATACCACTAGAATTAATCTAACACGAAGGCCATAATGCAAATGTTATTATCTTCTAAAAAACATTCACTAAAGTATATAAAGCAGTAGCAAAGCTACAAGTTGTTTCGATCGCCGTCAAGTCGTTTCGTCCCATTGTACCGAAAAATCAAACGGCCCTCGAAGGATCTACAAGCTCGGATGGATTTAATCCGAACATCCGTACCAGTGCTATACGCGATACAGCAAACTCCAAAGCGTATTCGGGAGGCACGAGCCGGTCGTGTCGGAGCATACGTCGCGCGGACGCGACGCGACGCTCGCAAACTCCGACGTAACAATGGCCCGTAAACTCGCAGCAGCATGTCGATGCGAATCCGCTGAACCTTGTACCACTTAAAAGCGACGTCACTTTCTCCATATTCATGACCACCGCGGCTTTGTGTCGCGCTCGCTCGCGTATAAAACCGCCCGCGGCGAACTTGTTCGAAGCCTGACCGATTGGCGGAGGCGGGCACGGTTGTTGTTCGCGATCGAAACGCGCGTTGCCATTCAATCTGCCTCGGTCAAGACGGCTTGCGCCAAAGCTGTGCGCGAACTCGAAGATTTCAGATTCTCAAAACCATAAGTGTATAAGAACCCGAAATTTTCGAGTAGGGTTTTTATCCCTAATATTGAGCCCATCCCTATGGAAATGCTTTCATGTTTAAATAAGCAGTAAAATAGAGAAACTATTAGGGGGAGCCATAAGTAACCAATTATTTGCAAAGAATTTCTTTTTGCTTTTAGTTCTTTACCGATCGTTGAAGGGGAAACATTAGACTCCTAATATTTAGATGGCACCATACACGGTACAATTTATTGAAAAAGATTTATGGCAATAGTCGAGTTTGATATGAGCGATTACTTATGGGTTCTCCTAATAAAAATGACTTCCTGACCTGTCGAAGGACATTCGAGTTTGTAGTAATTTCAGAGACGGGTCGATTAAATAATTTATTGTCTTTTTTTTTTAAACGTAATGTTTCTCGTGCTTGTAATTGGGATGTCCGTCTGATTCAGATACCGCGAACGAATGACCTCAACACGGGGTCAATCCTGGTACGGGATATTGCGCAACAGTCATCGCGATGCAATAAGGTTTAAATTTCCCGTTTCGATATTTGCTGACTTTTATTTTCGCGATGTTCCGGCGTTGAGTCGAAAACACGGACAGTTTCGAAGGTTCTGCTGAGGATTGCAGTCTTATTTAGTCAGCTTACCAGAAAACTCGCTGCGAAGATATTGAAAGAGCGCGACGTAAATTTTTACGTGTGGCAGCCAGACACACCGAGCACCATATTTCTTTTAGCTGTTACTGCTGCGATTCTGTTCTGGTCGTACCGGCATTTTAAAGTAGAGGAATAGTATTCGACATATACATATAGCACATTCTAACGTTATCGAGAAATTTATCAATTTGCCATCTCGATATCCGTGGAATAATTCCACTAATCCAATCTGTATATCATTGTATTCCACGCGGATATTTGAATTATTGCAATCAAATGTTCCACAAAATCGATAACATTAATTCATCTGTCGATACGTCTTATCAATCCGATAGGTAATCGGATCCTTCTCAATTCCACGCTAACCTGAACTCCGCATTCACAACCAGAATTTAGGTGATGCGACACTTGCGTTCAGTATGATTGCAATTTCATTACTACATTGATTTTTTTTAATGCCTCAAGCATCGAATTGAATTCAACGACTCAAGGAGGGATTACAAGAATTCGAAATAAAATCCAAGGTACGACTGCAAGGGTTAAGGAACCATCAAGGAAAGTTTAACAATCGTCGAAGAACAATCACCTGCAAATCCCTCCAGAAATAACAAATCTCTTCATGAAAGGAATTCGAAAACTCTCCCTTAATGGAAACCAGACGCCGACTATTCCGAACAGAACTCCAAGCTAAAATCCAAAATAATAGGGCCACTAATAATCGCTAAATAACAAACCAGGTGCCAAAATCTAACCCTACCAGAGAGATACACTATTTCGAACACTTTAAAACAGCATATTAACACCTTAATATAAAAGTTATACTCGCGTTATATTTTCCTAAAGAGACCGAAATAAACAATTGAATTACGCCTGCCAATTTTTCAATTATTTTCAGTAAAATTTGCATTAAACAAAAATGCGGTGCGTCTCTCCCGGAAGTACCCTACAAGAAGTGTCGGTAGGCTTAGCGTTCAGGATTCCAGACTAGAATCCACAGAGGACAAAGGCGGTACCGTGGGGGTTCTAGGAACCTTGAAGAGAAGCTCCGGGATCGTTTCCGTGGGACACGGTGCCCCGGTATCCTTAGAATCGCTGAGGGTTCGTGGTATCCGAAGAAGACGAGCCTGAAGAGGAGTCGCGAGGACAGAGAAGAATAAGGAAGCCGTAGGTGGCCGGCTGTGCCCAGAGTCAGTGTAAACGGCGAGGGGATGTCGGAGAGGGTGAGGGGAGGGTGTGAGTCGAAGAAGACTGACGCAAAGTAGAGACCGGGATGGAGCGAGGATGCTGGACGGAAGGTTGTAGAAGAGAAGCGAAGAGCAGAGAAGAGAAGAGAAGAGAAGAGAAGAGAAGAGAATAGAAGAGCGGGGGAAAGGGTGACGGAGTAGGTTGGTGGATTTTCCGAGCAGAGGAGGGGGTGTCGGGGGTGGCGCCGCAGGCCGCGCCGTCGCCCAGCATCCCTCGTTTCCACCCGCCCACCCTCGTAAAGGCGCACCCTCACGCCGAGAGTATCTGGTAGTCATACGCTGGCCCGTTGCGAGCCCGCCGATATACCGCGCCTCTCTCGCACGCTCGTGCGCTCGGTCCGTGCACGCTTTGATCGCGGCTTTGACACGACGACTGCGTGTGGTTGTGCGTTGACCCAGTTCGTCATTCCTGTTTGTCCTCGGAGCGACCGTAAAGCAAGACCGGGAGAAACGCTGAAAACCGGAGACGGCGGCGGCGGCGGCGGTGGCGGAATAATCGACGCCCTTCCCGAAAGACGCCTCGCGTCGCGTCACGTCGCGTTGCGTCGTAGGACCGCGTCGGAAGATCTTCCGTGTCGCCGAGGGCAGCGAGTGTAAACACGCGAGACTCGCTCGCGGCTAGAGACGAGACCGAGCGCAAATCGGAACAAGCCGGAGCTCTGTTCACCGGAAGAGGATCAACCGAGCAATCCACCTCGGGGCAGTGTCGCTCACATGGTCTGTGTTTTGCTACCCCGCGATCCTCGCCACCCCTGCCTCGCTCTCTCTCCTTGCTCGCTATTCACGCAACCGAACAACCCGCTCTCCTCTTCGTCGTCCTCGTCGTCATCTGCACTCCACGCGTTCACCCTCCTCGACTCTGCTTTACCCGGCCGTGCAATGACCGCGCGACGCAGCCTTCGGCGAGACGCGCGCCGATGTTGAAATCATTGTCCGATCCGTCTTTGACGTAGCTACCCGGTCGACATCACCGTCGACGGAACAGCCAACAGGAGGCTCTGGTCGACGTGGGGCCGCGTCCTCAAGCCACGGTCAGGAATCGAGTTCCTTTCCTTGAGACCTTTGGCCCTGGACTAGCTGAAAGCCGCCGAGAATGTCGTTCGGTCTGGTTCGCTGAAACGGGAAGATAACCTAAACGATATCGTCGAAGGAGGCGACCAGCGAAGGCTGAGAAATAATCCCCTACCCACAGGCAGAACTAATTCATTGGCCAGGCGAGACGGTGATCGATACGATGAATACGTCGCTGATAATAGGTATCTGCGTCCTGTGCTACGAGATGTGCGATCTGATCAGGCGATACGCCACACCGCAAACAGCCGAGCCGCGTCGCTCGCTCGAAACTTCCTCGGCACCACCCTCGCAACGCGTGTTCTCGATCTCGCAGAGGACGCAGAACCGTTCAGCCTGTTGCCCGCAGTAAGCCGGGGGATCATCTCTGCCTCTCGGCTCTGAACACCGGAACTCCGCTTCGTGAACGCCGGACGAGCGATCTGTCAACCCCTGACGCGAGCGAGATCGCTGTCTGGAGGAGGGAGAAGAACCGAAGAACGGCGACACGTATCTGTCAGCTGATTCCCGCCGGATAATCCTGAAGTGGTGCTCCGCGGTACACGGAGCGTAAACGTGTTCAACGATTCGTTCGCACGGGACCACCTTAATCAAGAGAAGAGGAATAGTTTCGCCGTGAGGATTCTTCGGTGACAGCTCGGCTGCTCCGGCGGGCCGAAGAACTTGTTGGGTCGTTACTGTTCCCGGAACGTCGTGGGAAAAACGATCTCGCTGCTAATTGAACGTCGCGCGAACAGAGATCCGACTGGTAAACCTGCCAATTGATTTTCTAATCGTTGATCTAATGCTGGAATTCTAGAGAATCGAACGACATCTTTAATCCGTCACGAACGTCAACCTGCTAACTGTTTCGTCTAACTGTTCTACGGAGCAGAAAACGCCAAGGATCATTTTTCCTTATAGATTGCAAACTCTTCGAACATCTTCCGAGTCGATTGATCCTCGATCCGGAAAACGTGGTGTTCTCTCAAAGATTCACCGGCTGTTCCGGTATTAGCCTAAATTCCCGGCCCCCCCCAAAGGAATGCGCGGTGGTTTTCGGGCTTGGCCATTAATCCGTCAGGCGATCGACTGATAGACAGCACGAGGAGCCATCGGGAGGAGCGTAGTTCCGAATGACGTTTACGCGAATCAGCATGACAGTGGGATCATAATAGATCCGGCGCGCATCCGTCAGGCCGAACCGGCACACTAGGCGATCGTCCTAGCGGCGAATTGTCCACGACAAATGTACCGGACATGATGGAGCGTGTCCCTCGTCGGATCGATAGCAAGACGACGTGAACGCGATAGCGCGGCCCCTAATCGATAAGATCGACGGGATCTCGGTTTGATAGTAGCGCGGCGACGCTCGTCCACAGAGTCTCGCCGGATCTCGTGCACCGCGGGAAGATGCGCGTTCGAGCGGATTCGAGCGGAACGGGACACGGTGAAGCTGGTCGGCCGTTTGTACAGAGAACCGTCGTCTCGTGTTGCTCCCGCGAGTGTCGTTCGCACTGAGCCGGCCCGACGACCATAACCCCGGCATCCTCGAGAAGTTGTTTCGTCGCGGACAGTCCGACTGCGATCTCAGGCTGTTTACGCTGCAACGAGCTCCGGTTCCGCGCGGATGCACCGCCACACGCCGATCGATGATCCCCGGATCTCGCTGGGATCTGAACTCGAAGAGAAGTCCCGAGTTCGCCAGGAGACGTTGAGCTGGGATCGAGAATCCCGCTGGCAGCCTGCACGTGACACCGCCGACGACGATTGTCACCGCTGGAACTGGTCGACGATGACCTCCGTTGACCTTGGTTTGACACCTCGCTGCATCGACGTCTCTGTGTTGGACTAGACAGAGTATACCTTGAGAGTGTTCCGCTTGTTCGATAGGACCGTTTTCAGTGATCGGAACACGTCTGTGCTTACTGTTTAACAGTGTTCGAATTGTTGTCACACGGTTGAGTTGTTATTGTTGTTGTTGTTTGTTGCTACTGCTGCTGCTGCTCAGAGTTCTGCTAGAAACGAATTGTCGAGGCGGGCGGTCCTCGAGGGGATCCGCCTAGAAGCTGTTGTTGAAGAAGACAGGGTCTTATCCAGGGAGAGGAGAGATGGACTCACTGGAGCGCCTGATGAGCGCAGGATTGTACCAGCCAGCCCTGACGGCGGCCACCAGGTCGCAGAACGCCTTCGTGCAGGCTAATCTCTGCTCGGTGGTCGGCAGGAAGGGTCGTCACCTGACTGGCACCTTCTGCCTGACCGGGGATACCATGGAAGGCATTATACAATGCCTCGTGTTCCTCAAAGCCTTCTCGGTAAGACTCTGTTCATCCTGCTTTTCAGGACTTCGTTGCCTGTTTAGTAGTCTAGAGAGATTGTCTGACTCTACGCGAAAGTAACTACTGAGATTGTGGATCTGTCTCCCCGGGACGTCTTGAAAACCGTAGTCTCTCCGTCTTTGAAACAATTCGAGAAACGACTGACAGAAAGTGTACCAGTATCGGTGAGACAACCCCTTATCCTACTCCGCAGTTTTAATAGTCTGTTGTTTACAGTGAATTACCGATATAAGTCACTTGCGTGTTCTGGCGAGTGACACTTAGACGAAATCTGTGGTTCTCGCCGAACGTTGCATTTGAAATACACAGTGCACGCTCGGAAATGTAAAAGTCACTATCCGTGGTGGTGTGGGTAGTAGCCAGTGACCTTTAAACGCGAGGTTCACAGCGACTTATATCGGGAATTCACTGTACCTTTCCTCAACGCTTGCAGAGAACTCTGTATCCTCCATCATTGTATTTTAGCCGCTTATAAAATCTTAGCGCCTACCTTCTAAATACAGTGAATTTCCGATATAAGTCACTTGCGCGTTCTGGCGAGTGACACTTAGACGATATCTGTGGTTCTCGCCGAACGTTGCATTTGAAATACACAGTGCACGCTTGGAAATGTAAAATTCACTATCCGTGGTGGTGTGGGTAGTTTCAGTGACCTTTAAACGTGAGATTCACAGCGACTTATATCGGGAATTCACTGTACCTTTCCTCAACGCTTGCGGAGAACTCTGTATCCTCCATCATTCTATTTTAGCGGCTACCTTCTAAATACAGTGAATTTCCGATATAAGTCACTTGCGTGTTCTGGCGAGTGACACTTAGACGAAATCTGTGGTTCTCTCCGAACGTTGCATTTGAAATACACAGTGCACGCTCGGAAATGTAAAAGTCACTATCCGTGGTGGTGTGGGTAGTTCCAGTGACCTTTAAACGCGAGACTCGCAGCGACTTATATCGGGAATTCACTGTATTAATTTCGAGAGACTGTCCGATTGTACATTGAACGAACTACTGAGAAAGTAGAAGTCTCTTCTGAAACGTGTCCCAACAGAATGTAGCTAATTCGTCTTTGAAACAATTCAAGAAACGAATAAAACAGAGTATAAGGTATTGGTAAAACAACTCTTTGTCCAGTTCTGCAGTTTCAATTATTTCTTGTTTATTAGTTCAGAGAGATTTTTACATTGAACTAACTATTGAGAAAGTTCTGTTCCGAACTGTGTCCCGACATCAGCCACCTAATTGATCTTTGAAACAACTCGCGAAACGAATAAAACAGGGCATAAAGTATTGGTAAAACAACTCGTTTATCTTGTTCCGCAGTTTCAATTGTTTCTCCTCTATCAGTTTCGAAATAGTGTCTGATAATACGAGGAACTAACTATACTGGGAAAGTGGAACTATCTCCCCGAGCGTGTCTCAAAAACGGACACTCGATTAGCTTTCGAAATAACTCGAGAAACGGATCGAGGAGACTGTTACCTTCTCTGAATTTCACTGTCGGCGAAACTAGCACTCAATTTTCGTTTAGTAGCTGTCATTGGCTGGCTACGTTCACGATAAGAAACTCTTATCGAAAGCTCTCCTTTTTATTATAACAGAGCGTGTACACGACCGACATTAAATATCCGCCGCAGTAGAAACAGTAGCGAACCTAAATCGCTCGTTCCTTTTCTTCAATACCAGCATGTATGTTTCGAAGTCTATAACGAAACAATTTATCAGATTGATGCATCAAACTAAAGCTTATTCATTCCAGTAAGCACCATTGTAATCAACATATTCTGTCAACGAATGATACATTTCTCGGTTGTGCTACGGTCAAAATTGAATTTTTTGTTCGTGCTTTTCGTTTACAATACTGTCATCTCCCTTTCCATCTTTTCTCTAGCGTTCATTTATCAGTGACAGTCCCATTAATTGGTATTCGAATAAGCAATTTCTTTTTACTTAAAACCGAAGGTGGGACAATTCAATATTGACTTTGTACCTTGGATATTCAAAATAACCCGTACAATACAATAGCATTTTTCTTTTATCAAAACGCTCCAGAATATTTGCACTCTGAAATCGAACCTTTCACACGCAACAACCTAATATAAACACGAGTCTTGTTGGAGCTTCCTAGTTAGAAAATGTGTTTAGATTCGATAAGGATTCATGTTATGAACGCAAATTTGTAGTTTCTAGTTTTGGCTAGCTACACCGGGGAAAGGAGTTTTCATTTTCTAGGGGTTGATATTGCTCGCGTAATTTGCACTCTCTGTTAAACGGGTTCGCAGGCTCTATCGTGAACGCGAGTTCGGCAACGAACGCAGAAATTGCGCTCGCGGAAAGTCGTAGGCTGTGTCCGCGAGGAACGATGGTACACCGAAACCGGGCTTGTCTCCGTTCTCCAGAATATCAGACTAATACCCCGGGAACCTGTTCCATTTAACAGCGGGCCAAGTGGATGGGAAACAATGTCGAAATTGTTTGCCAAATATTCGTGGAACGTCCGTTTCAGAAAGCACGTCACTGGGGAGCGCGATAATGACGGCAATACATGCCGCGAATGAGACCGAACTGTAGCTTGAATCGGAAGATGCACGGTGGACCGTTGCGAGGGGCAAACACCCAGACGCTCGTTCAGATAATCATGCGTGCTGAAAATGACCAAAGTGGTCTTATTCGAAAGATAACGAGCCGCTGAAGGTGCACCGGTTCTCCCAAGACGATCTGCCGGTGTTTCTCCGTGTAGACGTACTCGCTACTGGCATTGTCCGACTAAGCACTGTACAAACTACTAATGCTGTCGGTACACGAAACGTACTGCTGAAGTAGTACAATTCTGCACTCCGGGACTCTATCGTCGTCGACTGCCCATACACAGTTCATACTACTGCACGAATTATGGAAAAATTATTCTGAAATTCTGTACTGGCTTCTGTCAGTTTGGTTCGTACTACTGTCAATATCCTTTCTATACTCGCTTCAGCCAGTGTCTGCTTAAACACGATCTCTACTACTGCTGGAATATTATTTCGGAAGAAAATTCATTCCATTGATCGTCAATCGAATTGCTGACGTAGCCTGAACATAAACTTATTGTTATCAGTATCTCGTGCATGGTTTATACGGACATTCTTTTTCAATATCTTATTAGCAGTGTCTGACCGGCTTCTACCGGAATCGCCGGGCTGCGACAGTTGGTGCTCTCGGGCTAATTATCATCCTAATTAGACACCTTCGGGGAAATCTGATGGAACAGTTCTTCCGAGCGCAAGGACTCTGTACCGAACAATTCACGTGTTCACCGACGACGATTGTAATTCCTGCAGCTTGTTACACAGACAGAGCAGCTATCCGAGGTAATTAGTTGATCCCCCCGAAGTTCGTGGCGGAGTTAGAGATTAGAACTTGCCGCGAGTTCCCGCGATTTCAACTTCCCAACAATTTGCGACGAACGGGAAAGTCTTTCCCGGAAGCCTCGCCGTAAATTGAACTACTCGAACTCGGTCGGGAATCGGCAAGAACCGTTGCCGTTCGATTAAAGAACAAGCATCATGCTTTCCCGGCTTATTGAAAGCTCGCGCGCACAGCAGGGCCGGCCGAGTGAGTCATAGCCTTTCGGGCTTTCATCGATTACAAGTCGCAAGAAGAACGCGAACCCTAAACTATCCGTTCGGGCGGTCCCTCGCACATAAATCTGCGCCGGGAGCCCTTCCCAGCAACCTCGGCTGCAACCACCCTCGAAATTTCACCGCGACGATATCGGAGCCCTCAATCAATAGACACGCTCCTGCCTTCCGACGGATTTTTTTCCCCTCCCCCTCCCCGTCATTGTCAATCAATTTTCCTGGAAACGCGAAATCCATTCGGGAAGTCAATAGTCATTCAAACGCGATACGTACAGGCATTTATTCCCCTATATTCGGCGAACCTATCGGTGCATTACAAGCTCTGAATGGGGCTCGAAGCGTGTATTCGACTCGCGTACGAATTTTATACGCGAGCACGGTAACTAAGTGTTTTTAATAATTTCAGCGGCACAGGTATACACGATCTACGCGGGTGTATCGCGATTCGCTCGCACACCCTATTCATAGTTTATCGACTCGAACCGAGAATCAAATATAGCCCCCATGCAAATATTTATTACAGTTTACCATCGAAAGCTCGGCCGTCCGTGTTTTTCAACATGTTTCCACTTGCAATGCAATTTCCACTCCATTATTATTTTATTAAACATCTTGTGGAACGTTTTAGCATTGGACTGTGAATGGTGCTGCGAAACAAGAATTTTATACGTTAATTTATACAAATTGTTGGGCTGTTTCTCCTGGAAACCGGGCAATATTTGTTTGGAAAATTGATTCGCACAACAAATAACTCTGACTTGTGGCGAGTTAATAACTCACCCTGTACATACAAATGGTATAGTGAATTATCCCCACTACCGCGAGCTATAGCCCGTGAGGGGCCGCGATACATGACGCTGACATGTCCCGTGTTGCTGACATATATCGAGAATTCACTGTATATACATACATGATTCCCATGGGTCCAGGAGCCAATTTCCCGAGATCCTGGTGTATTTCTATTTTAGCAAAATAATGATTTCCTGCGATATCGATATTATTTCGAGAGACAACAGCAAGTCGAGGCAAAACGGTCTCTCTCGTCAATCTCAATTCCAGGGCAGTTAGCGTAACGATCAAACTTGGTCGATGAAATCCACGCTGCCCTCGGCACCTGTCCAGTTCCATCTGTCAGGTCCTCTATGGGAGACCTCAACAGCCACACGCGACCTCCGACCGCAAAGGACCTAAGTTCATCGAGGCCGTGTGCCGTACAAATCGAAAACAAATTGTACACTTGCGAGGCCCCTTTTCGGAACACGCTGATTCGCGGTATTCGGGAGATACCGGGACGTTCCGAAACCGCACAAACTCCCCAACAAAGCTGTCCGAGCGGCCATCTCCGAAAGCGAGCCCTGCCGCCGTTCCGTTTGTAGGACACTTCAATCTCCTGCCCTTTGAATTCCCCCCCTCCTCTTTGATCGGAGGAAACGATATCGCGAGGTGACAAGCCGACATTTCTTACAGGGCGGCGGGCACGATCTAAAAATAAAACACCAATTGCCGGGATCATGCTGCTCACGTCATAGATCCTTTTTAACCCAGAATCCGCGAACTCTGCGACATATAAAAGCGATTTGTGGGCGGCACCATATTTGTCGAAGAACAACAACAGCATCGTCTATTGAAATAACTATTACTGTCGAACATTCTTGTCGCGTGTAAACAGGTCAAGAAAGAAGAAACGAATTTTGTTATTGCACTTTTTGGAAGTATAGAATCTTAGAAATATTTTACCACCAAATTATATGAAAATAAATTTGTATCGTCATTTTATGGAAGTTGTTCGTCTACTAATTCATTCACGAATTGACTATTATCTACGTTCTATGTATTAACAATAACTTGTTTTAAGGTCCATTTTGACCATGCACGGTATACAGGAAGTGTCGGTGTTAAACGAATTCTTTCACAATATAGTAAAATGCGTCGACAGAACAGAAAATTCGTGAATAGTGAAATTTTTGTTGGAGTTTTAGCTCGGCCCACTTCAGATTAGCGCCGTTAATCTGACCACAGAAATTCCATCATCATTTTAGCAGACCGCTATCAAATATCCCGTCAAGAACAGCCAAAACCTTTCATCTCCAGCGGCCAGTTTCCACGAATATTCATCGCTTGGTATTCTCAGCTCCGTTTTTATCTCCACGGTGATCGTTCAAATGTTCCTCCCGCCGCGTGTTCTAAATTTCTCACTAATTTTTTCCGCCACCGCGCCGCTGGTAACAAACGACCGGCGCGCCGGCAAACCCAATTGTCTTCGAAATGGAGACAAATCGAAGTTCGAGGTGCGCGATTGATACCGTCGGTGGGGCGCCATCTTCCCGTGAAAGAACCTGGAAAATGAGGGACACGCTCGCGGGGGGGGGGGGGGGGGCGGCACGGTAAATCGTCGATAATGAGAATTCGGTGCCGGAATTATCCCGGAGCCCCGACGACTCGCGGGAATGGCTTTCGACAGACGGATAAGGAGATAATCTGCGCCGGTTCGACACGCAAGAAACTCCCGGACACCCTCCGCCATTCCCGTTTCCTGAAGAAAATTTTCCGCCTCCGAGCCACCCACGCGCCGCAACTGGGTCAAAGAAATTTAATCGTGTCACCCCGATGCAAATTGCACGCGGTCCTTCGCGCAGTATAACCCTCGAGAGCTCAACGAACTATTACGCACCGTTTTCTTTTTTTTTTTTTAGATCAGAGATACAGTAGCGTTCGCTTAATGCCGGTTTTTAGAAAATCAATTTTATTTTTGCATTTTCTTTAAGTACAGGTGTCGTAGAATATGCGTGCAAAAGGATTTTTGGAATAGCATTACGAGATTTGATCTCGCGTGATCCACAGTAGCGACTATACAGTCGAAGACAAAAAGTTACTCCAGATCCGCGTTATATCGAATTAATTAAACGGCGTTTTCCTTGAAGCCACCTTTTCCGAAACGGTTGAAATTCACTTGAAATTTTGTGAGAATCTTTAGCGCGTTCCCTGGTGTCGCTCGAACCGAAACTGTTGAAATCCTTGAATTTCTTTCTTATTCTTTCATCGTGCTGAAGGCGAAAAAGTGTCGAGAAATCGGTAACTTCGCTTCAAAGCACCGCCATTTTGTGAATAATCCGAATTTTTAATATCTTTTGGTTCGGTCCATAATTACGTTCGTTGCTTTCGAACCTAGTCCATTGCATGACTTTTCCGGCGATCCCCCGACTACTGATTGACGCTGTAATTAGCGATTACACGAAATTTGGAGGAAGAGACTGAACCCTTATTAACCAGTCAGCTGTTGCGACCTCTTTGAAAAATGTGTAACTAAATTGAGTCGTAGAAATGAACCGTATGGCTGTTTCGACGAGTATACTCGTCCTAACACAAAATATTGCCATTTCTTCGTGACGAGTATACTCGTCAAAAACAGCTAACCGGTTAAATGGCGTTCAAAGCGAGTTCGTATGGCGAAGGGATAGCGCGGATTTCTTTTCTGATATGGTTCACTGTGAAAATTCCATTTCGGGCCGGTAGTTTTAATCGTGGTCTTTTCATGGAGATTGAATATTGTTATTAGAGCGCGACCTCCACAATAATATAATATGGAAATATTAATGAAATTTCAGCCGTCGCGTCGTTTGTCCGTCCCCTCCGATTTGCACGGTTCATCGAAGATCCCATTTAATTATTGTTTTCATATAGCGCCATATAAAAGTAGAAATTTTTACAAATATCCGCAATTTAATTATCGCACGCTACCGATGTTTGTTCGTACATATCATTCGAGTCGCTGCGACGATTTATTTGCTCAACGATTTCTGGTCGAATTCATTACGCAATTTTCGTGTTTTAATTTGTCGGCAGTATACGTTTTTCGCTATTCCGAAACTCCATTTTATATCGGAGGTTCAACTACTACGGTGGCAACTTGTCTGCGATCATGACAAACATGAATCAAGAACCACCGCGCCGAAAACTGTGCCGATGTTAGCGTGTCTTCGTCGAGGCAGGCGTTTAAAACACAAGCGTCAGTGTACTTTGGGTTAGGGTGGTCCTCGTCGGACGATGGTTCGCCGAGATACAGGGTGTTCCAAAAGTGTGAACTCAGAAGGAAGGAGCAGGGACGATTAAAAAAGTCTTGTACTATTTCACAAGTTGTCACTTCGTTCTCCAGAGAGTTGAAAATCGCTTGTCCTGTATTTTCCCCAAAATCCTATTTGTTCGAACGTGAAACATGAAATTCTTTTAACACTTTGACTGCCCCAC
>CM052115.1:11602099-11633906 GCA_028454245.1 Halictus quadricinctus | reverse complement strand
CCTTTACATCCTAGATATGTTTTTATCCCGATTCCATACACCACACTTGTGAAAAAAATCATTTCTTTAACACATGTTTTTCGACCCTTCTCTTGGTCACGAGAATATGTCACTTTCAAGTGTCTATATGTTACTAAATAGTACTGTGTATAGAAAAAATATTATTGTATATTACTCGCATATATATTCAGGTACACGAGAAAAAAGTTTCAGTCATTTTGAACAAACTAAAAATTTTGACTTTTGGCGCGCTCAACTGGCCAAATAGGTACTGTGCGCGCCGCGCAAGAAATCCCGTGAAATGCGGGGCTGAGTGGAAGGGACACGCCTATGGCTGCTCTATTGGCTCAAGCGGTTGCACATACTATGCAGCGTGTGACGTCAGAGCCTAAGCATTGGCCTGCTGGAGCGTGAACGGTGGGGATAGGCGGAGCGAGTGCGTCACGTGACCGGACCGCGGCGGTATAGCGCTGTGGAAGTGGAAAGAGTGGGGGCATATGTCTCGATCTGGAGCAAAGGTTGGTGGGGGAAGCAAGCGTTTGAGGGGCCCCGACCGCAGATTCAGACTCGTCTCCCCATCTACCTTCCCCCTCTACGACGCTATTCCCCCATGGCCTGTGTCACAATGTCACGTGACTAAGCCGGTACTGGCAGAGAGAGGGTAAAACTATTTCCCCTCAATTCGAGCGAATTCCCCCTATCTGGCCCCAGCCGTAGCCAGCACCGATCAATTGGATCCACCGATTGAGAGAATTCAAAGTCGAAAGTGTGATACTATGGAAAAAGGTGGCGAGTCCGTTCTTTCAAAAGGGCAGGCTGCGGAGAAATGATCGAAAAGTTCAGCTAAGTATGATTCACCCTCTTCTCGGTGTTCTTTCTCCCAGCGATGGGCTAACGAGTGTTTTTAAAGGGATCTGCATTGACGCGGTGGAGATTCGATTGTTAGGATAGTCCGGCTGATGAAATATTACACGGTCATCCAGGAACGAGACAATGAGTCCCGTCACGCAGAAAATTAGCCGGGAACTGGAAAGTTCAGGGTATTCACCGTCTGTTCGACTGCGCGCGCTCACGGCAAAGGCATAGCTCGGCTCGACTCAACTCGGC
Source organism: Halictus quadricinctus (assembly GCA_028454245.1). NCBI lineage: Eukaryota > Metazoa > Arthropoda > Insecta > Hymenoptera > Halictidae > Halictus > Halictus quadricinctus. The sequence goes on along the minus strand of CM052115.1, from coordinate 11,632,799 downwards.
TCGGCGAGAACAATGCTTGCGAATTTAGAGCTTGTCAAGATGGCGGCCTAATTAGGAGGAACGCGGCTTAAATATGAATGTCGGCCGGAAAGAGAACAAGGACGCGAGGGAAAGAGACAACCGGAGAGAAGGGCCACGGGTTGCGTGGGCCTCTACCAATGACTCGGCTTCTCATTTCTCTTCTTCCGCGTCCTGCAGCTTTCACGGGTAGGAAAAACTGCGGTTGTTTCGCGGGGTGCACGTACCCGTGCATAATGCACCCGTTCTAATAGATAATTCAAGCCGACCCGGCATCGAGGAACACACCGCGATGCACTTACACTGATGAGCACAGACTATTCCGCCCCCGTACGTTCTCTACACGAGAATGGAAAATTAATTGTCCTCGGAATATCGCACGCCTGGAAGATTAAACATTCGATACAGACACCGTTCCACGGTCTCTCCAGCTCTGGTACGTTCCTCCGGGTAAAAATTCATCCATTTACGTTTTTCGCATATTGTAAGGCGGTCGATTCCTTTCTGTCTGTCTTGCGAGACGTTTAATTCTTTTCAATTTTTATTTCGTTAAATAACTTACTTGGATTGTTAGGGAATTTTTGAAATTTCTAGTTTGCCAGTCAAAGCGTTAACACATTTGTTCCAGGAGAATACACGTTTTGAAGAAGCTTTTAAGGGTGACGGTTTCTCCAGAAAACTTCTGCAGGAGCAGATATCACTCCGAATTTAGCGAGTGCACGTGTAATTAAGGAAAGTTCGGTGGTCCACGTTTGTGAGCATCGCGCAGCGAACCAATCCTCTTAATCCTACCTTCTAGACTGCCTCGAGCTCTGTAAATTATTATTATTACAATAGACATTTCAAGGTGGTAATTCAGGCCGGGAATTTGGCGGTATGGCTGGTGTAGAACTCGAAATATTTTAAAGACGTAATTTTACGTGGAAAGATACGACTACAATACTGATCTCTTTGCACAATGAACATTCTCCGAGGCAGCTGCGAGAACCAGGAACTAAATAGGACATTCACTTCTTCGTTCAAGAATTGTAAGCATCTCTTGATGATATTAACCGACAACTTTTGCGATGAAGCTTTCGTACACGAGGAACTATGTTTCTAACTGAGAACATTGCTGAAGTTCGTGAATTTATTTATTTCCTCTTTCGAACTTTCCTCGGTAAATCTGCTTGCTTTAAAACAAATAGAAATTTTCTCTTAGAAAGAATTTCTCATTCACGTTCGTGACTCGTAATTGAAAATATTTTTGACAGCTTCCCTTTCCCGTGTTCTATCGGTAAAATCATGTACACTCGAAGGGAGGGGGGGGGGGGGAAAGGGTTGATCCAAATGAAAATACAGCAGCTCCGAATTTTCTTCTAGAGACTTGTCTATCTCACATTTCACGCACTGAGTAAATGCATAAAATTCGCAGTCAGCGCGTGAAGAAGGGGTTGTTTCTAAGGCATTCGTAATAATGTTGTACACCAACTAAATCGGTCTGCGCGCCGTCAAACACATCCTGTTAAAGCCAACCTACCGAGACACATCCGATAAAGTGGCGGCAGATCTATAATAGAGGCGCACTGTGATTCGCCACGAGCACTAATTGCTTTCGAGGATGAAGATTGATCCGGGTCTGACATCTCACCGGTTTCATCAAATTGGTAACCCATCAACCGACTGGCTAGTGGCTGTCTGCCAATTTCGGGAACGATTAGGACTTAACGCAAGTAAATAGACGCCAACACCACGGACTCGGCTCGGCGGGAACTTGAATTATTCATGAAATATTAGGGGGACCCATAAGTAATCAATTGTTTTGAAATCTAAAACAAATTTTATTCAGCTTGCAATCATTATACAGTTTGCCAGCTTTCCTGCAAATTTCCAATCCCCCTCTTATAGAAATCCAGCTTCCACCAGAGATTTTAGGGTGTCGTTAACAAATTCAACTGGTCGTCCACTTCGGGGCCTGTCAGAGAGATCATAATCACCAGCAGCAAACCTTCTGGACCAACGTTGACACTTGTTGACCTTCAATACAAATTTTCTTTGTTGTTACATTAAATACCGCATGAAAATGAAAAAGTATGCAATGACGCCGCCATTTTATTACGAGGTTGTGAATGAAAATTATACTTTATAGAATATTTCGAAGACAGGCTGCTTTACCGAAATTCGACGAAGTTCGTTGGGAAAATCCGAAAACAGGGTTGAAAAGGGAGACGAATGGATGGGAGAGGGAAACAGCGATGAGTATAAAAGGACACGGTGAAACAGGGGAAAAAAGAGCAACGGGGGTAGAGGAAGACGACAACAAGCTGGTCCACTGAAATTTCCCGGGATCGCAGTTTGCAAATGTCCTGTCGAAATAACCCCTGGCACACCGCCCCGGCGAGAATTCACTTTGGCAGATCGAGTGGAGCCAGGCCATCGCAAAAATTGCATACAGACAGTCCAACTGAATCGAGGGGATTAAGAAACGGTATGCTTGAATTCGATATGCTTGCTTCCGTTGCAATTTATCGACACGGAAAAATAAACAACGACCGAGCTCTCTCTCTCTCTCTCTCTCTCTCTCTCTCTCTCTCTCTCTGTCGAAACATAAGTTTCATTTTTGTTCACGATAACGAGGATCTGCCAAAATTAATGATCATTTTCTGCAAGTTTTATGTTGCCTGTCAAATATTTGTCTGAAATACTCGGCCGATATATCCCTTGATGCTACTACTAGACTATTTGTCTGAAATCTTTGCCAGACTGATTTTTTATGATTATTATTGCATATCACAGCACTATTTGTCTGACAAACAATTTGGTTACACTACTTGCTTGATAAGCATGCCATGATTGTGGCACTACTGTTTGACATATAAATTGGTTACACTACTTGTCGTCCTTTTTTTAGAATGATTAATTGTCAGACGCATCCTTCGGTATACTTCTTGCCGGGCATATTCTTTGTTAATACTACTTAACATGCACCTTCGGTAAGATAATTTCAACGTTTGAAAATAAAAACATCTTGCTCTATTTACAACCATCAACTGAATATTAATATTTCGTTCAAAACAGTTCATATGCAAAACATAATCAAGGGAGGCTCTACAAGATTCATTCCCGAATTCATCGTTTGCGTTTGCCGAGCAAATTAACCTAAATTAGGAATGAGTACACTCGAAATTTCGATTAAATGGAGTGGACGGTGGACATGTGTTTTCGACCGAACGAGGATCGTCGTTCAATCAAAAATTCATCAAGTTAATGGAATTAATTGCGTTCAAGCACCTCGTCGTTGTTTTACACATCTGGGAAACTTTGCGATCGCGACAAAAGGGCGTGTGTGTGTTCTTTGCGCGCGCGCCGACATCAATACTGCAAATTCACAGCATTGTTCTGGACCGTGCTTCTTGACAGCTATTCCCTGGAGAATCGACGTTTCGGAACACACGTTCGAATCATTGTGTTCATGCAGGGCTCTTCCGCTGGAAGTTCCATCGGAACACGCTGTTGACTTTGAGAATCGTGTTGCTTTTTGTATGACGTTCTTCTTCAATTTTGGAACTTGGTAACAATTCTCTGGAAGCAACAACGCACTCGATACTGTCGATAACGATGACGTGTGTGTACTGTTGCCAACTAGCGTTATTATTATTATTACAATATTGCGCGAAGGGAAGAAAACCGTTTCTCCTCGATAACGTGCATTCTTTAGACTCAATTGAAAGGCTTCCGTAACGTGCAAACAAGCTCCCGAAGCACGAGCTAACACGATCGAAACCTCCTACGTGAACCCACAGTTCCTCAGAGCTTTGAACAACGTTCAAACGCCTGGCAACAACCCCCGAACAAGAATCGATCTTCCGGTAACATTTGTTTGCACCCATTCGCTGCGAGCTATAGTTAGCCCGTAATAAATTATGCTTCAATAACGATGGGAAACGCCCGAGATTAGGTATTGGGTTTCGATAATAACGAGGTATTAACTAAAGTTCAAACAGTTCCGATCGCTGCGTGCCCGGACGCTTTATGAGCGCGCCCAGTTTCGAAAGATGTATCGATCATCCCGAATCGATGGCGGATGGCAATATCCTCGGACTAAAAGAAAAACTTCGTGCCGGAAAAAAAAAGAAATTGCAAAAAGAATTCCAGCGTAACGAAGTTTGTCCTGGTTCCTCCGTCACGGAAACAGAATATAGTTTCTGCCGATGATGTTAGATAGCCAGCATTTTCCTCTTGAAATTGTTCATTTTCTTCACGTAAAATTTATGCCTGTAGACGATATAATATGTTTCCTAATGTCTACAAGTAGTGTAACCAACTTATATGCCAGGCAGATGCAAGTTCTAGATCAATGCTTTTATCATATAAGTAGTGTAACCAACTTATTTGCCAGGCAGATACAAATTCTAGATCAATGCTTTTATCATATAAGTAGTGTAACCGACTTATATGCCAGGCAGATGCAAATTCTAGATCAATGCTTTTATCATATAAGTAGTGTAACCAACTTATATGCAAGGCAGATACAAATTCTGCATCAACGATTTGATCAAATAAGTAGTGTAACCAACTTATATGCCAGGCAGATACAAATTCCACATCAACGATTTGATCATATAAGTAGTGTAACCAACTTATATGCCCGTCAGATACAAATTCTGCATCAACGATTTGATCAAATAAGTAGTGTAACCAACTTATATGCCAGGCAGACACAAATTTTAGATGAATGATATATTAGGCAAGTAGTGTAACCAAGTTACATGTCAGAAAAATTGTGTTAAAGTATGTGTATAGCGATATAGTGGCAAGTACAGTCTCTGACGACACGACGAATATTAGAAACTTCAAAATGAAGATTTCAAGGCAAAAATCCAGGCAAAAATGTCTCACGAAAGTATTTTTACAGTTTTCAATGATTGTGAAAAAAAGAAATCGGGAACATTATGATCCGCTCAGGAGGTACGTGCAGAACAAATAAGCACTGTGCTTGGTAGTTAGTTTTTGACCACTGTGTATACACAGCTTGTCAAAAGATCCTCATACGGGTGCGTCTAATAGTGCCGTACCTTGAGCATCGGACTCCACCGCGGTCCACTGTGTTTTCGTTGCTGAATAAGCAGGTTTGGCACGTACTGTACTGGCTGGCTGTTTTCGACTGACAGAAACATAGAAGGTGTAAAAGCAAGTGGTATCCAATTAGCGGTCGGCTCTGCTGGCCAGCCCTAATTCACCGAATCCCATTTCGCCTTCCCTCGCGTGTCCATTCGCCCGCGAATCCGAGTGTGAACGATCGAGCCGCGTTTATACACGCTCACGCACACCCTTAGGCAGATCTATACAGGGTGCTTCGAAATAGACGATACCAGAACGTGATTCTTTAAGAGAAACTATACAACACGAGCATCCTAACGAAATTAGACGAACAGATTTAAAAATGATTTGTTGGGAACAAAACTGAAAAACATCCGGAGTGCACAGGGTTAATAATTAAGGATTAATCTTGGATATGTAGAAAATATGAGACTAGATGGGAATATGTCTGATATACTCTTTGGTGGCGTAATTTTTCCAATGTATTTTTTGGGACTGCTACTGACACGTCAATTTATTATGGCGTATACTGTTGTGTCCTACATGTGTTTGTCCTACATATTTTCCGGCGCCACTGCATGTCGGACACATCTTCTGATGTTGCTACCTGTCATACATATTTTTTGGCACTACTAAATGCCAGGCATTGTCTGTAGTTACTACTTGACTGACGTGTTATTTGGCACCACTACTTGCTAGACAGATTCTTTGATGTTACTACTTGTCACACTTCTGCTTTAGTGTTACTACTGGCCTGAGATATTTTTTAGCATTACTACTTATGCGTCATATAGGGTATCTTCATTTGTTTTGAAAAGATGCCATCGAAAAACATAAACAAATCATCATGCAACGCTATACGAATAACACAACTTTTCTGACATGTAACTTGGTTACACTACTTGCCTAATAAATATATCATTGATCTAGTGTCTGCCTGGCATATAAGTTGGTTACACTACTTATATGATCAAATCATTGATGTAGAATTTGTAGCTGCCTGACATATAAGTTGGTTATACTACTTATTTTATCAAATCATTGATATAGAATTTGTCTCTGCCTGGCATATAAGTTGGTTACACTACTTATTTGATTAAATCGTTTATGTAGAAACTGTATCTGCCTGGCATATAAGTTGGTTATACTACTCATTGGATAAATGTATCATTACTATAAAATATACTTATCGAAACATACATTTACCACTATTGAGACAGCAAAGATGCCTTTACGACTTGATATCTGAAATGAGGTTTATGCAATCATGCGCACCGTACACGAAATTCCCAATGTCGAATTATCGGGTAATACAAGCGCCGAAAATATAAAGTCTAATAAATGCTAATAGAGTTTCGTTTGCTTTTTAATGTACGAAAATCGTTCGCGATGGAAATTATCGTTAACCGTTCAAATTGGCCCTTTTAAATTAGCCCATGAAAATGTAAATTTACACGAACATAGCCATCTCATTATCCTGCTGATTATCAATTTTAAGGAAATCGATTTTTAAAACATGAGAATTTATGCATGAAAAGTAGGAAATATCGCGATGTTCATATGTTTGCTTTCATCAATTTCCTCCCGCTAATTAGAGAAACAAATTTTTCTGTTCAAAATGAAACAGTAAAAATGCGCCGAAAAAATCCAGCTGGATAGAAGTTTGTTGTCTGTGCGCATACAGCATTTTCTATGATACCATTCTGCTTCCCCGAAGTACTGAATCGCGAAGTATCATTTATTCCGTGTATTCATGTTTTCCATCAGCCGGCCAATTTCACGGGGAATTCCGCGCATGAACGCAACGTCGCGTCGGGGATCAAGCAAAGCCGAAAATCGTAAGTCACACGGTCCGTCTACATTTTTTCCGATCGATTCGACGCGACGGTTTAACATGCCGACCGGGGGATCCCTTTGTGTATCCTCTTTATGGATTGCTCCTGGAAATGTCGTGACATGGAAACGTCTCGGTAGGACGATCGAGACCGATCGAGACTCTGTGTGTCACATCGCAATCAATTTGAAGCGGCGTTGTCAGCGGCGAGTGCCTGTCGAGTGCAAACAGTGTAGTATAGCGACGATACTTTTTTCGGTGGGAAAGCCTCTTATGAGGTTTCCTGTCCTCGTGATATTGGAGCAGGTTCCTTTCAGAATTGTCGAGTGGCTATTTGAATGTAGGACGTACGAAGCCGGGCCTTGGCGATGAGATCAAAGGAGATTGTTATTTGTACGAGCCAGCCGCACCTGGCCACAAAACCTTAAAATAATCACGTCGGCTCAGAACAACTATTTACATTCTCCGAACAATCTAGACACTGCACACGACGACGTAAAATTAAGCTCTTAAATCATTCAAACGATAACTAATTATTAAATAATTTACACGATTCAGTAATTATTCCCATACTCCGAATAGCCTAGGCGATATTATTCATACGTTATTTACAGAATCCTGCAAGATGGCTTGCGTTAGTTATTCATATTGATCGGGAAACATAAGTTCCGCAGGATGTCTTCAAGTAATTACGTTCCTCGACGTAACGCCACGCAAAGCGTCTTGAAATCATTATTGACATCCTTCGAGTAACGTAAAACAATTACTACAGGACGTCTTAATTATTTGTATCATCACAGCCAGATTTTACGAACACACTTTTAAACGATATGTTTCTCGTGGAGCCTCTCACCGAAGGTATTATCGTTTACGTATTTCACGAGAGAGAGAGTTTAGAACGCGAACTGTTTAAATTTTTGTTGAACGTTAGCTTAGGTAATAGGAAAAATTCGCGTGACCCATATGGTAGGCGACGGTGTGGCAGTCAGCGGAGCGATAAGCACGAGAGAAACAGGGAACGGCGCGGCCGCGAATTTCGGGAAAGGGGAAAAATCTCGTTGGCAGGAGCCCATTTCGGTACATCCATCGTGGGTATTTTGGCGAACGTCGTAGGATCGATATTCCCAGGAACCCTTCTATTTTTCAGCATCCTACCGCCACCCTTCTGATCCCCGGTAGACGATTCCCTCGGAATTTCGTCGAGTGCCGTGGGGTCAGACCTCGAAGATGGTGGCCGGGCGTAGTACGTGAAATCGTTGTACCCAGTCTCCCCGGCAATAACGTCGGTCCCCCATTTTTTTTTTTGTTTCTCCCGCGGAATTTATTTTTCTCGAGGGGCGCTCGTGAACGACGACTACGTGACAACGAAACCTGCAACTCATCCCCGCCACTTGGACAACGACTGGCGAGAGCAGAGGCAGCGGCGCCACCGTAACGTTCCACTTCAAGAAACAACGGCGAGACAATGGTCACTGTATCACATACTAACCGTCGAAACAGTGTCGAAATATTCACCTCGAAACTGCTCGATTTCGAACGTAACGCTGAGACACTAAATCTTTTTACCGCGTTTTCGTTAACTCTTGCCTGTCTGTTTGTCCGTTCGGTACAAATTGTCTTCGCAGTAATCGCGAAGGTAGTGTCGAAATACTCGGATCGAAGTTACTCTTTTCATACATTTGTTGCAAATTTTTAATGCTTTTTTCTAGTTTGCAGGAAACGTCTGTTAAGACAGTGCCCTCTTCTCCTGTAAACGTTGTTTTTGTCGGCAAGTTTTAAAAACTGAAATTCTAGTAGAGTCCCGCGGTTTAATAATGGCGAACGTGGCAGATATAATATTTCCTGTTGGAGCCTTTCGAGGTGAATGAACGCTTCGAAAAGATCAAAGTTGCAAGAAACTGGGTCGGGTTAGTTCGGTGTAAAATAGGTTGGCTATTTTATACAATAGTATCCGAGACTCGAAAACTGTGTCGGAACATTTCGTTGGATATAATACATTTTTATACGATGTTGTAACCGACGAGAAAAACTTTTCTGAGAATTTTGGATGATCTTACATTAATATGTCACAATCGGTTGCATTCGCCAGTTGTAAGCAGTGTCAAAACATTTCCTGACAATAATACATTTTTCAAATGATAATGTAACGGGAAAATTATAATATTTCTTCATACTTCCAACGAACTCATACCGATCTAACAGACGATCAATGACCTCGTCGACTGGTCCTGTTTATCTAGTCATCGACAATTCACATCATCCTACCATACTAAATCATACTACAACTTCTAGCCTCAGGAAGCTTCTAATATTCAACGTTATCGCTCGAAACTAGACAGTTCTCGTGTAAAATTTTTTATGGAACCCCAGATGATCCATAAATCGGACCGCACGCGTGCTCTTAGGGTTTCAAATTATTCGCGTTTCTGCGAGTGTAAGTCCGTTCGCGGGACACGTTCAGCCGGTCTTTTTCAATTTTATAAACGGTCTCGCGTTATTCGTGAATTTTTACGACCGATCCGCGATCGTAAAAATGGCTTCTCGTAGGCGGGACATAAGCAATTCATGATCGATATCGGAGGCTCGAAGTTCTGTAGAAGACAGGAGGGGGGGGGAGAGGCGAAGGGCGATTCCGCCGGAAATTACGTCCTTGGCGTGGAGACAGCGCTTCCGGTTTCGCCGTACATAAACCATTTTCGGTGTAAGAAGAGTGCAGCGAGTGTACGCACAGTTTCGTAAACCCTTCTTCGTGTTCTGGCGCGATTTATCGGCAACCGAGGAGGATAAGTCATCGATTAGGTCGCCTGGACGCGGTGAAAACACATAAATTCGCGGCGCGAATGGCGCGTGAACGTTTCGGAACATTTCTGTCGCCCGTAGCGCATTCAATTTATCGAGTCGCGTAGAAATCAGGCTCGTATTTTGAACAGTTCTCAAACTTCTCGGGTTGCTTCTTTCTTTGACATACGTTCGCTACGTCATCGAGCATGCGAATCGATGGAAATCGGTTTTATGTCGACTTATGTTTCTATTAGGCGACCCATAAGTAATCAATTATTCTTAAATCTGATACAAACTCTGTAGTAAATTGAAGTTTTTATTTCTTAATTTATTATATAATCTCCATCGTTACCAAGGACAGTTTGCCATCTTCCTTGCAAATTTTCCATCCCCCACTTATAGAAATCCAAATAATTGATCACTTATGTACCCCTAATATATAGAATCATCCCTTTTTTCGGTTGTGCCAGATCATTCAGTATATTCAAAGAAATAGATTTATTGAATAATTTCCTTTTAGCGCGTCGTTGAAGTCTGAATCAATTTTTATTTTAAATATTTAAAGCTGTGTTTTTTTGTTTTTAAATCGCACTCGTTCTGTTTACAGCTGGTGGGCGGTGAATTCGATATGGAGCTGAACTTCGTGATTCAGGACGCGCAGAACATCAGGCACATGCTGGAGCTCCTCGATCATTGCCCGCCCAATCTCCAGGTAAGCAATGGGCGTTAACGCTCGGCTCGATCAAACTAATTATCGAGCCGACTCGGTTGTTGTTCGCCCGCCAGCGATTCGATTCTCGCCGAGAGAACACGCGCGATCAATACGGTCAATACTCGTCAAGTAGCTGGCGCGTAATTAATTTTCTCCAGCGGATTTTTTCCTTGCGAAATTTCCACGCGATCTTCGTTCTGCCGCGACATGGACAAAAGCGTCGAATACACCTCGAAGAGGATCGAATCGCGGGAAATTTCGTTTCCGGGGAGAACGGTCCAGAAAGCGAATTTTTCTCTCGTTTTGCGCCAGGAATTTATCAAGCATTGTCAACGTCGCTCTCGCAACCCAACTCGAACCGGATCAATCGGAATTTCTCTCCGATATGGCCGGAAGAACGGCACGTTGTAAAATACGCTGCTCGTTAGGGGAGAGCGATGTGCAGCGACTCGTTCCGATCGAAACTGTGACGCGAGCGAATGGACTCTTTTTTCCCCGCTCTCCCAGAGAAGAATAAATCGACGCGGGTTTCGAAAATTCGGAATAGATCGCTCGAAACGAGCGAAACCGATTCCTGTTTCGGTTTGAAGCGTCGAACCCGAAGAACCGTTCCCGGAATTTCTTCCCCGGAGAATCGAGTGGCGGAAACTCGATGTTGAAGATACCTGCGAAATTACGCACGACCCACTTTCTTTTAACGGTCTCTCGTGCTTTGTAAATGAGGAGGCGAAACGCGGCTTGTTAAATAGTACTCGCGACTCGATGTTCGTCCTCGTGCTGATCGACAATTTCATCGAAGTCAATTCCCTGTTGTTACGTCCCCTCTACTCACTAAATTGTGAACGACATTGTTTCACAAGTTTGAAAAATTCGGTCACCCTAACAATTAACATGGCCAAAGTGTTTAAGAAATTGTATCTATTACCTACTTTCTCTAATCAACTAACGCATATATTACGATTTCATTTAATGTCTTCAAACTGTTTGTAAATTGTACCATTTTCGTATGTATAGGATGAAAAAAAAATATATATATAGAAGGGAAATATTCTAGGGTGGAAAAAATGTTTCGTTTTGGAGTTAAAATGGCTTCGAGTGGAAAGGATTAATAAACGTATCGAAATTTTTGATCAGGAGATGTTTATCGATTTATCTCTCTATCGAGAAGGATGACAATGTCTCTAATCACCTGTATCCCAGAAAACCGATCCGCAAAACCACAAAAGAAGCGGTAATATTTCCTCGCAGTGTGAACTCTATGCGCCGTCCATATAGTATCGGTTGGGGTTGACATAATCTATTAGAGATCGATTTCTGGCGTCCTCAGAATCCCGTTCAAGCACATCCCTGAAATGTTAATACTGTTAAGGGAGTTTCCAGGTTGCTATCCCTAACAGTACACGTCGGTCCCCTATGTGCGGGTGTCTCTTATGTACATCGAATGTCCGCAGGCATACGTATGTACATACATACGTACCTACATATGTATATACCTATATGCACATAGGAGGCTCCCCGTGTCATTGAAATCGAAGCCAGGCGCGGCCGAATATATTTGAAACGTGTTGTCCCAATGAACACATTTCACGTATTTTTATAGTACCGGCATACCTCAGCTCGTGACTCGAATCGCTTATGTAGGATCTTTACAACTACGGTTTCGAAACGTCCATTTTTCCATCATCTTATACGCCTACACTTTCAATATGTAGCCTGAACTGCTTGCCACATAATTTTCGTTGCAATGATCAGGATTTCCTTGTCACTAAGAATTCTCGGCTTAACTTTATCTTAGGAATCTAAAAATTTTTATCTAGTTTCGATCGTAGACAAAACAATCTTTACACACGCATAGATTTTCAACTAGTGATCTCCTAGAACTGAAACTTAGATTTTCAGCATTTTCTCACCAAAATCTGCAGGATCACATAAAGAACAGTTAAAAATTTCTGGTTTCCCGAGGTAAAGTTTAACCGAATTTTCTAAAAAAAAACGAAGACGGATTGGTATTCAGTGTATTTCTGTGTATCCTGTAGTGCTTAAATTTTGATAGGAAAAGAACAGCAATTTATGGAATTACTTTTATGCTTAGTAGATCTCATCTGAAATTTTCACCGCGAGACTGACTCGTTATGCGATAGGGGGTTGAAGTATTGTAAACCAATTCAAAAAGACTTAACGACTCTGCAGGATTCAAAACAGATTTTTTACTGAGCGCCGTTAGTAACAGTACAGATGGGTCTGCTTTTCAGACAATGAAAAACGTGTACAGGCTCGTGTAGAAGTAAATGATGCGTATTGAAAATCCCGTGGAAAGGCAAACAAAGCCAGTTAAAAAACCATGCAAAAGTCAATTGTGTAAAAGTGTACATAAGAGATCCAGATGTACATCAAACTGAAACAATGGTCGGACGAGTATTGGATTCAGTGGAACGTTCGTTTAAGTAAGCACCTAAAACTGAAGAACAATAAAAAATATAGTAGACACAAAATATAGTAGAGTACAATTGAGTTAATTAGCAATAGTTAATTAGAATTGTTTAAAAGTTCGACTCCCAGTCAACGGAATAGAATGGGTACAACCATTGATCAAGCAAGTAGAATGAGGACACCCCACGAACAGGCAATGGTGATGTCAATAAGTGGAATAGGAGCGTGTATGGTCAGACAAGTAGTGCAAAGAGGATTTGACAGGTACACCAGGCGAATCTGCTGTTAGCAAAGTAGAATAGGAACGATTGTAAGTAATTTTTGGAAACATATTAGAGACATATTTTTTTATCGGCCATCGTCCACATTGAAGGGGTGAAAACAGCCCTCAAAGCTGGGAGTCGGAACCAAATTTTGTTTCAAATCGAATATCTTGTGCACTATTAGAGCTAGAGTGACAAATGGCAAAGTTGTGTATTGTTTTATAAGGAATATAATTTATAAGGAAAACGAGTATTACTTCAGTGTGTGAGAATTCCGCACGTTTTCGTTAAAACATTCCTCCCTTAAAATCACATTATGGCACGAACGAAAAATACTTCAATAATACGAACAAAAAGTTCCACAATTTTCTGATTTAGCGGTCCCCGCGAGCTCCGAATAAATTATATAAATCGTCGTGGTAAAATCTAATGGAATTACACACGACTTCGCCGCAAATTCCGGAAACGAGAGACTCGAACGAAAGAGGACTAACGAGCAGACAGGAGATTTTGCCGGCAGATGAGCCTCGTTTCCTCATCAATCGGCGTGTATTATGACTGAGGCGACGCAATTTATATTCAGTGGCCCACCGGGAGGTAACGAAGCGTCGTCGCTCGACGGAAGAAATTCAATCTAAATTTCCAATGAAATAAGAGTCGATACAGCAGCGCGGCGTGGTTGTATACTTACTTTCAAAGTCGGAGCCAATAACGTTCCCGGTGACTTTCATTTCGACACGGGTTGGCCTTACGGCGGCAATTTACGGTCGGCGTGGTCTCCGTGAGAGCCGAACGTTTCCACCGAGTATCCAGGAATTACAATTAAATCTAGAATACGTTGCCTCGTTATTTGCCGATAGCCACCTTACAAGCCGGGGAGGACGGTTTTCAAAGGGGCAATTAAAATGGATGAGACATCGTTCAGCCAGGTGAAACGGAACGATCACCGGGCCCAGAGAAAATATATCGTTCACCGGAAACGCGACCGTGATATACAAAACATCACGGAAAAACTGAGCGGAAAAAAAAACGGAAAAAAGAAAAAGAGAATCGGCCGGCAACCGCGTAGAATTTCATATTGAATCTTTTCATTAAGGAAATCCGCCTTTACCGGCGATCCAATACTCCTCGAATCGAGTTCCGTCCATTATCGTAGGGCTCTGCAAGCTCAAAGAGCCAAACAGCTGCAATCCTTCACCCCATTCCGCTTCATCCCTTTCCCAACTCCCTTTACCATGCGATGCTTTTCTTTGTACGGCATTATGGGATAACGAACGCGCTGCGGAATTCCGTTACGTTATCCGGCTGTTTGTTCGCTGTCCAAGGATGCGCTTTATTATCGCGTTTCTAAAGGCCGTTATCTCTGTACTTCGCAATTAATCGTGTGAACGCAAATTGGAATGGAATTGGATGGGTTCACCGGTCGCTCCTGATGTCTCCAGTTTTCGAAACGAGAAACCAAATTCTGTTCTTCGAGACATATCTTTATTTTCATATTTGGTCGCTCGAAAAAAGTAATTTCGTTCGTCGATGTTTTTAGTGAGAATTATCTCTCTGCCAAACGGGGAAAGCTCTGTTCGCGATTTAGTAGATGAAATGTTCCTGAATTGGTTGCACTCGTGTCCGAAAACGCTTCGCGCGTTTTGCATACTTGTCTGTACCTATACTGAACAAAACTTGAATAATTGTCTGTCGTGAAACGCGTGGAACAATTCTACGGTAAAATAGAGAGGTCCGATGGCCAACAGGGAGCACGGTTGACCGTATTTAGGCGAACGCTACTTCAGGTATGCTACCGGTGGCGTCGTATCGATGAAATGTAAATTTGGATAACTGCTTGCAAACGTCATTCAGCGTGCGTTGCAACCTGCACCGTGTATTTGTCTCGTGCATACGCCTCTCCCGCATCGACGGAAGCTGTGCACCGTTATCTCTCTATTAGTCTCTGCCGCTGACGTGCCAAAATATTTCATGATTCACGGCACTCGAATTTACAAGAAAATTAAGCGACAGGGTAAGCGACCAAATTGTTAGAGCCTGCGGCACGAACGTTTGTTCCGCACGTGACGAATAATATTACGTGCAGTCTTGCTAAATATATACCCGCGATTAATAAGAATATATCATTCCATTTAACAAAACTTCGATGACCTCGAGGGCTTAAAAAATATAACAAATTTTGTTGCCTATCATAATATTTGCCCCTTTGAACCAACTAATCTTTTCCTCTGGAATTTTTCTATAGTAAAAAACAAGCGAAATATTTTAGAAATGAGTTCGAATGACGGATATCCAGACTTGACTTCCTCGAAATGGACAAGTTTTTATCTCACGTTTCTCCGTATGAAATCGTGTCGTTGTTCCGGGACATTTAATCGCGTCCTGTTATCGATTCTCAGAAATCGATGAATCTGGGTTCGAGCGTTCGCCGAGAGAATTTCCGCGATCATCGATCGAGAGTGACAGTCGTTGATTCATCTCTGGTGCGGAGAAAAACGTGTATCGCGAAACGGAAACGTTCACGGGAATTTATGGTATCGGTCCGCCGGACGCGGGGCACAAACTATATTAAATTCGAAACTGGCGGTCGCGTTCGAATCCGACTGCGTTCCGGCGTGTTTATGCGAACAATTTGACGTCGATAGCGGCGCACGGACAGATTTAACAAGTTCGCGATGCTCGCCGAAGTCCATGAATAACTCGCGGCCGCCGTTCCGCGGAACTATCGGCATGATTTAAGCGTCAGAACTTGGATATCGCTGGATCATCCTTGTGCACTGGCATTCATAAATTGGTTGACGAGTTATGGTCTCGGGAAACGCGGTTCTTTCGGCGGCCGCGGTGCGTGCAGAGCACTATAGGCCGCGTCGATTTTCCTCCGTTTGAACGCAGGATGGAAATAAAAATGGAGAAAACAGGGGATCCTATCGAACAATCGTTTATCAAATTCGGAAACGTACTAACAATGCACAGACGCGGCGCATAAATCTGCAATGTTGCGGCCCGACGGCCCCTCGAAATTGGATCGCTTCCAAACGCCTCGAACGAACAGAAAACTAAACACGAGGCACCGGACATCGAACGGAGAAATTCGTTGCAGCACGCTGATTCTTCCGAGACGGTATCTTATAATTAATATCAATATTATTGTCTCGATTTACGAGTACGGTATGCGAGCAAGTGGAACGAGACCATCCGTGGCCAGACAAGTGGAATGTGGATTGCCGTAGTCAGACAACAAACGTCCCATTTGCACGATGAGCGAACGACCGCGGATCCCTGTGCAAACATTGTCAATCGTAACAAACGGAATATAGAAAATGCATTTAATCCTTTCAATAATTTTAATATAATAAGTCATTCTCGGATACTTCTAATATATTTAATTTTAGTTTCCACTTATCCGTTTGCACACAGTTTTATGAATTTCTAGAACACAAAGCTGATCAATTTAAAAAAAGTTCATCAGACAATTTGTCCCGCATTTGCTCGAAGAAATCTGTAACGCAACAGCGATTTAAAACAGGATCGAAGTTCAAGCAACAACGTCGACGCGTTTTACGCGATATCCGTGTCGCGGCGTGCAGAGAATGTAACCGCAGCGAGAAATCATAAGCGGCCGGTTGCATACTGCATGACGCAACCGTGCGAATGAACCCTGTAAATTTCCACGACAAGAAAACGTATATGCTCTCGGCGGCCGTGCAACGATCGTCGCCGCATGCAAATGAAGATCCGTCCCGGAACGAACCGTCGAAGGTAAAATCGATTAGCGGGGCTAACCGCTATAATGCAATTAACCAACAAAGGGCGTTCGGACCTTAGCTTTTGCGCGCGACACGTTAATTCCGCCCGATGAATTACGCCCCGCCCCGGCTGCAATGTACATTTCATTTGCTCCGACGACAAAATTAATAGCGCGGTTTCAATTACGTCGACCAGCTTCGATTGGTCCATCGAGGACCGGCCAGCACGATCAAGGACACTCGAAACAGTTTCCTTCGATTCGCATTCACGCTCGTTGCAGACCGAAAGGTCTTCGCTTTTGCGAATTATTTATTTCGCCCTCTTTCCCGTCGAAAAATTATTTATCTTTCAGTAGGTTCGTCTCTGCTGTCGAGTCGCAGCTTCCGGATAGAAAGAGATCTTCACAGCGACGTATTATTTATTTATTTTGTCGGAAAAATTATTCGTGTCTCGATCAATTCGTCCGGGCTGTCGAATGGCTCTATAGATTCTTAACAAACCGCAATGGTGTCGAATTTTCGCTGCGTCGCTGTCTCATGAATCACGCGATTACACAGACTTAACTGCCCAGCCATAACTATGTGCTCCATATACGAAACAGTACAAAACACACCCCGCCCAATGTAATTAATGCAACATGTCACCGGTAAGTATGCCCGCGCGCAGAACATGCCGCCGTAGTATGATAATGCGACGGTGTGGAAGTGAAGTCGAAAGCGCAAGGCGACAAAATATTAGGTCAAGTTTAACCGTCTGGCATCGACTGCAGACTCGCACTATTGTCCCGAACTTGAAACTCGCATGATAGACGATCTCCTATTTTGTGCTTTCATCTGAAATTCCTTTCGGGTACTAGATATACTAGAATATGACAGAATATGACAGAAAGTACTGGAATATCCCAGAATATACTAGAATTCACTAGAACATCACAGAATATACCAGAATATACTAGAATTCCCTAGAAAATCACAGAGTATATCAGAATACACTAGAATACACCAGAATAAGTATATTCTAGTAGAATACACCAGAATATACTAGAATTCACAAGAATATCCCAGAATATACTAGAATACACTATAATATACCAGAATATAGTATAACACACTAGAATACGCCAGAATATACCAGAATATACTAGAATACACTAGAATATACCAGAATATACTAGAATATAACAGAATATACCAGAAAATACTGGAATATCCCAGAATATACTAGAATTCACAAGAATATCCCAGAATATACTAGAATACACTAGAATATGCAAGAATATACCAGAATATACTAGAATACAGTAGAATACCAGAATATACCAGCATAGAAATTAGAACGATGACTTCATGTCACGAATCCTTCAAATCCTGCATATTTCAGACATTATCAAATTTTGTTCCAGCGAATTATTATAGTTCTTGAATGTTTAACTCAATTTCTGAACATTTTTTGAAATTTCTGAACCTTGAATATTTCAGTTGCGCGCGTTTCGAACCCATTTTTCGATTCTTCATGTGCAACTTCCCGCCGTTTATATTTCATCTTATAACTAGATAGCGGATTTTATGCATTTACGACAAAAATGAGTAGGTGTAATTTAAAACAGTAAAAACATTAGAAGAATGTAAAACTACTATTATATTATTTTCAACCTGTTGAACATATTAAAACAAAAAATAAGTTTCTATTTCCCATCAGTTTCCTGAAAATTTGTATTTTCCATAAATATTCGCTATCCGGTGATAACGAACAACAAAGTTCGGGCATCCGATTGTCCTAACCCAGCAGAACGCGTGGTCGTAAGCGTCGAAATAGCGAGCGGGCCGTTCCCTCGCGTGCCTATAATTTTCGCGTGGCCGTCACGGGGACGTTTCGTGACCGTTTCACGGTTGCGATCACGAACACAGGAACGCGAGTTCACGCACGAATGTCTTTGGTTATTAGCCCGGCCGGGATATTAATCCCGGTTAGTGGCAAGTATCGCGATAATGGCGACGCTCGCGTTGCGGTCGTCTCGGATTTATGTCGGCCGTGGTGGTGGCTTGCTCGATGCACCGCACGGTGCACCGGCCTGGCACAACTCATCGTCGGCTGCATCGCCGTCGACTCTCGCGGCGCAGCTAATTGCCCGCGGATCGACGCGATGGGAATTGCCGTTCGAATTAAAACACCGTGCCCGTCGAGAGTTCGATAACATATTTTCCGTCGTTAGCGCCCGGGTCGTTAAAATTTCCTACCGGAAACGGCGAACGTAATCGCCGGGAACCGGAAACGGATTCGATTCGGAATGACACTTTATCCTCGCGATATTCGAACAACCGGCCGCAAACGAAAATTACGAAGCCGAATACAACAATGTCTCGACATACGGTCATAATTGTACTTTAAATCAGAATCACTTGTTTTACAAATAGATCAAACGGATTAATTTACTAGATGAAATGTGATCTAAAACTTTTTAAATAATCACATTTCCTCTGAATCACGATAAAAATAGTAGAGGTTGCTTTTTACATTTTTATTTGTGCTTCTAGCGAAAAATAAAAGAAAAATCTGTTACATATAAAGTTTTGAAAATAAATTTCTCGTTATTACGAACGATAAAACAGTCAACATATCGGTTTGGTCTGCCAGGGGAGTAAATATTTCGATAGCAGATAGCGACATTATGTTTTACAAAATCGTATCCACGTTTCCGATTGCCTTTATAGAAAATAATTTATAACCGTAGCATCGCGTGGTATAATTTTCAGGGGATCCTGTATTAACGTCGCGCCGGCATATTCCGTGGGATGTATAATAAAGTTTTCCTTCGCCGCGGATGCTAGTGGCAACAAATTATATTCCGCTCAACAAATAAATGGTTGCGGTCGCCGCTGGGAAATGTATTACCGAACGAAGTAGCAACATTTTATTCAATGCACTCCCACTCCCTTTTCAGCCAGCCGCTGGTTTTTACGACAGCCTGTTATTTATACCCGTTCGTGGATTAAACATGGCGGCCGCCGAGCCTGGAAGAAATGATTACACGCGCGGCCGCGCATCGATGTTCATAGCGAACGACGTAACGTTTTCACCGGAATCATTTTTCGCCCAGCATTTGTTCCCGAACGCGCCTTTGAAAACGTTCTATCTTTTATTCCTTTTATTTCAAAATTCCCGCACGCGCCTCGGAACCGGATATCGTGCGCAACAAGCACTTATTCACGTGCCCTCGAATACTATTCGTTATTAACGCTCCGCTGAAATCAAGTCCGCGAACTTTGTAAACGGCTGGGAAGTTCTGGGCAAACGTTTTTGCGAAGTTACCCGACGCGCCTGTGTGTGTGTATGTGTGTGTGTTAATGTTTACCCGGCTGCCGTTCTACCGTGAAACTTTCGTTGAAAACCGCCATCATAAATCACACAGCACGCGTGACCATGCGTCTTTCTCTGTCACGGAAGAAAATTCCCGTCAACAGATTGGTCAAATGTAATTTATCACGTTGATACTCGGAGATACCAGATTAAGACATCGTTCATGCGAATAGAAGCGAATGCGGTTGTTGTACAACGTATCAATTCACTTATTTTCAGGGACCGTAACTGTTACAACCAAAAAGAAAAATAGTCATGTAGTAACAAATATTTCGTCGAGTAAAATCGTATTGGTTGCAAATACGGATTATGAGTAACCGAAAATTTGTTCTCTTGTTGGTCAATTTTATCGTTCAGAGACATTCATTTCGATCGTCTATTAACAGTCATCAATAGTAGTATAACAGTTATCTGGAGAGACAATTTCTTTTCCGAATCATTTCGAGTTGGAAATATTGTATTTTTAACTGGAACGTTAAAAAGCTAATTTACGCAAACCACTTAAAAGATATAGCAACAACAATGAAGACATTAAAAGTAACTGATACATGTTTCTATACAAAATATATGTATCTAATCATTTTCCACGAAAGCATCTTTATAATCTTAGTATTTGTAAAATAAAAGATCTGAAACCGGTTATTTTGTCCGGCCGTGGTAGGTTTTGTTTAAAAAAGCCGAGTAAGCAAATTCCGAGCGTTCCGCCTTACAAAACAGAGAATGTGATTTAATTGTTCGGTAATTGGAGTTACGTTAAGCTTTTTCTGGGGTGAAAGCTCAGGCTATTCGAAAGTGCGATGAATCCTGTCGATTGTAATCGGTATTTAAAATTTCTCGGCCCGCGAAAGGTTACAACAATCGAGCTTACAGCTCGTAAATAATGTCGCAAGGACGCTCGGAAATTCATAGTGCCGGCATAAAGCCTTTCCACGTCGCTGTGCATGACAGATACAAATTTCAGGCATGATGGTAGGATATTCGAGACGCCGCTCGAGATAAAATCTAAATCACCAAGTACTCTGCGACAAGCTCTTTAAGCGGCGGAGAATGATGCGACATTATGGCCGGTTCTCAAAGGAAGAATGGCAGACAGTTATGATTCGGGGGCAAATACATATCCGCAAGAAATCCCAGACGGGCTTCCTGGAAGAAAAGTAATTAAGGTCGCGTTCTTACCTACCCTTCGCCCGCCTCTCCGGTCAAACACTACTAACGACACGACCTCATTATTGTACCAAGATAATGTTAATCTCCTGCGGCGTCTCAAAATTACGTTTTTAATTACGCTGTATCCCCTCCGTCGCGCAAATTCGGGGTCGAACATTAGCCGAAGGCCAGCGGGAAATTCTCTGGAAAATATTTCCGTCTGTCCCGGGGGATTAAAACATTCGTTTCACGGAGCTGGGAAGAACGTTGTTTCGAGCGGCCAGTCTTAAAAATTCATTTGTCGAAACTACGCGCTAATTTACACGGATAATTGCGTTTTTAATGCTGCACGGAGAAGAATACTTCGCGCGACTGTTACGCGAGCGTGCGTGCGCGCGCAAACTTAGCGAAACGCTCAGCCGGAGGTAGTCACAACAGAGCACAACGAAGTTCCGGAATTGTTTGAAATGTACCGCAGAGTCTTGCTGCTAATTACTCGCACGCAGACGGCGCATCAAACATTTAAACGCGATTCATTCGGTTACACGAGAGACGTGGCACGCTAGTCGGTACTGAAACACGAAATTTACTGCGTTCAAAGTCGAACGTGAAACATCGTACACTATGTTGTTTGTACGTGATCTCTGAAATACAATCTATGTAATTACCAACGGCGGATTTTATGCAAATTAATAGGTCCGATACAAAACTGGAAAAACGTCAGAAGAATTTAACACTAGGTTCACGGGACCCGTCATTCTGTTGCAAGATTTTAATTTACTGAGATTGTACAGAGGCATCCGCGAGGAATTATTTATTTATTTCTTTGTGTACATATTGTGAAACAGAAGGCAACAAATTTGGATAGCCATGTTGCTGTTATTTTTACAAAGTAATGTAGTCACTTTTAGTGCACCGTAAACCCAGTGTTAATGACACCGTCACATAATTTTCGACGTTTCAGGATGATTGAAAGAAAAAACATTTTCCTTCGATTTTTCGCAGTTGGACTAATGCTGTCAGTACACTTCTCGTTTAACCCTTTGCACTCGAAGTTATTTTGACTCCAAAACGAAACATTTCTTCCGCCCGGCACCATAACATTAACAATTTAAGACAGGGTCTGGACAACCTCTAAACACTCACCCCCAATTTTCTCCCACTACTCCCACACCACCACCACCAATTTCACATCCCTTAAAAACCGATCTCTGCGTGCGAGTCTTCAGCTAGTCCTCATTTACAATTCTTTGTACAGTTGTTACAATTAAAGTAAGAGTTATTGTTACCAACAAGTTGTCAAATTTCTCTCTCGCTCAAAACACCTCACCCTTTAACACATTGACTGTCAAACTAGAAGCCTCAAAAATTCCATAAAATCAAAGCAAGTTATTTAATGAAATCAAAATTGAAACTTTCTTGCACTTCACAGATCCTAATCAAATTTGGTTCGATGAATGTATTAACGTAAAAATTCATTTTGGAACCTGGATAAATAATTCCGTCACCCTCATATGGGTGACATGACAGTCAACGTGTTAAACAAGAACTAGCACGGTTTTAAGTAACCAAGCAGCAGTGACAGATGTGAGAAAAGTCGAATTTACTGATCTTTTCCATCTACGCACGTACATCTTGTTTCTCTGGTTTTTGTGCACCGTTTCAACGGGGCGAAGGGGTGAGACACGAGTATAGCGCGACGGTGCGGCGCGACGCGCCAGGGCGTTGTCCCATGAACGATTTCTGTGGAGTTCTCTTCCCGCACAATCGTGCAGCGTCGACTAGATTACGTTCCAGGAATGTTCAAGCGTCCCACCCGGCCTCGAGGACTCGCGCTATTTGAATAGAGCTCTTCACGATAACCCCCTCCTCCTCCTCCTCCTCCTCCTCCTCCTCCTCAATCGTCCCGACGCGGCTCGCGCCCAGCGCGAGATTGTTATCGACAGAGCAACAGGAGCAAAACGGGAGAAATCGCGATTCTGTTGCTAACGCGGGAAAAATAGATAACCTCGGATACTCCCGACGAACACTGAAACAGGGGAACCTCCCTGCGAAAAAATGTGTATCACGCTGCAGCACGGCCTCTTTGTTATTTGTTCGTTATCACCGAAAACCCCGGTGACGGCTGAGTACGAAGGCTGTTTTCGCGATTCTTTTCCAGCGAAATTTGTCTTTTAAGAAATCTTTGCCCACTGGATTTAGGGACACATATGCTAGATGAAAAGAAATAAAAGAAGTATTAGTAATAATACAAATATAATGAAATACAGAAATAAGAACTAAGGAATAAAAGAAATATCCTCAGAGACGGTATTATAATTTGGATATCATACTTGGCTGTCGTATAATAAGCGAAGTGTCTCATAGTCCGCGTTAATGTGCAAAATTCGTAGGAAGATCATGATCGTACATACACGTTAGATCTGCCACGTTTCAACAATTTTGAAAATTACAAACGAACCGTACCACCCATTAAACAATGGAACAAAAATCAATATCGCCCAGGAACCCAATTTATTGGGAGTATCGCTTCGATATTAATATTAAACATGCCTTCTAACCATCGTAAATATCTTCCTTTCCTAGTAAATAATAATTGGTGGAACCGATACGATTACAGAGAAAATACTAGAAGTTCCAAAGAAGATACGTAACAATACTTAAACTATTGGATTTACTGGAAATTGTACCAGTTGTCCAAATAATTTATAGATTATTGTCATATACCGATGTTTTCAATTTTTGATAAAATTTGGAAGGTGTGCAGTTCGGTGGAGGAAAAAAAGTAATCTTGACCATTTTGGAACTTTGTTATTGTTCCAATTATTTTAGTTATAAATAAGAATACAGGAAAGAAACTTGTCAGTTTTACGTATTAAGCGTAATAATTATTAATTGTCCGTCCAGTGTGCGGCGCGGCGTTAGAAAAGTACAGCTCAAAATTCGCAACTAAAATAGGAAATTTCAATGATCCCGTGTTTAATGAACCCAACACAACCCGAAACTTACTGAATAGCACAGAATCGGACTTCTATAGCCGCGTTTCACAGACTTCCCGCGAACTTCCAAATCTACGGAGACCTTTGAACTCGCCTAAGTTCTCGTACCCTAGCACACGGTCGGAAACCGGTGCAAACCTTCCGTACCTTATTCCGTTCCACTCAAACGAGTCGAAGTTAGAGTCCGAGCCGAAAATATGGAAGCTCCGCGAGAGGACGAAATCATGACAGATGAGCCGTCGCGGCAGCGTATCAAGAAGAGAGGACCGTTCTCTTCTATCGGATGCTCTCGATCTCTTACGGAAAAGTGAGACAAATCGCTCTTAATGGGGGACGATTTGTTAGGGGATACCGAGAGGGCCGGCCGAATATTCCGCGAGTGGGATATCACCTACACGCTAACTCCGGTGAGCCAGCAAAATACCGAAAAAATCTATCGTAAACCGTGTTTGCACTCAATTCTGCACAAACGTTTGATAAAACCTCGTTCACACGAATGACAGTAATCTCTCAAAACAAAAATCTCAGAAATGAAATACTGAAAAATGTATCATCTTCGTCTACAACTCGAAACTCGTCAGTGTGTAAGGATTCGATCTATCGATCATTCTACAGAGATCAGAACAGGGTTTATTTGGAAGTATTAGGTGGTCCTATCAGTTCGTGCCGTTTACTCTCGTACCATTTAAATATAATGAAAGACATTATACCGTCACTATATCTGCGGTTTTTCATTGAAATACTTTTCAATGGTGAATAATATAAACATATCCACCGCAGGAACTTATGGGACGACGTAATAGTAATATTTCTGATTTGAAGAACATTACAGTGTCGAAGGATTCTACAAAAATGAGAACGTCAAAATATGAAACCGTTGCTCTTGGTAACAGTCTGCTCGCCGTCGCGGCGCGACAACTCGGCTTTGCGTAGAAAAACGAGCGGCGGCGTTGCATCGTCGAATAAACAACAAGAGTAGACGGTCAGGTTCCGACTCCGAACGGCCATGAGTTACCCCGACGAAGGGAAACACCCTCGGAAAACCGGGGATGGGAAGCAGAATCGTAAAATCTAAACGCGCTGGGACACACAGCCTTTTATGCTCCGCTGGTGCGGATTAACTCCTCCGCGTCGAAACAGGGTCGCGGATATCAACAAAATTATCGGAGAATCTAAAATTTACTGCAGTCCCGTTAACTCTAACAAAATCGTAAAAAATCTCTTTATTCTTTTGTTTGACCACCTTCCAGACAACTTGCTGGGAATAACTTGCTCTTCTGCCTCGAAGAATTTTTCATCTGCGCATCGGATATTGTAAATTGTCGGTAAATGTTCATCTAAGTTTAGAATAATGATTCATGTAATACTATTAATAACCCGTTGCCCTGAGTCAGACTCGTGATCGAGATTGTGAACAGAGTCTAATAAATATGTACGTTATTAATTTCTTGAATCTTTTCTTTTTTCTATGAAATTCTGGACGACGAAGAACTTCTAATCATTGTAATTACAAAATAAATAGCAGTGCAAGGGGCTAAAGACAAATTTTAGTCATTCCTAATGGTTATTTGTAGACAAAATCATTTAACGAGGGAACCTTGTGTAAATGGTCTGTTTTTCAAGAATTTTCTTTTTTGTAAGTGTAATGCGTAGATTGATTTAACATTTGTGGTATCGTTTATTCACGTTATAATGTGCAATGGCGGCTTCACTTTATTTTGAAAATTACAGGCAAGAACATCTCTGATCACGGTCTAACATTTTTTAGCGTATTTCTGTGGAAATTTCCTATCGATTTAAACCAAAAAAGAAATGCTGAAAAATTTCATTCTACGCAAGGTTCCCCCCATTAACACTTTGACTGGCAAACTAGAAATCTCAAAAATTCCATAAAATCAAAGCAAGTTATTTAATGAAATAAAAATTGAAAAAAATTAAATGTATGATATTGAGTAGTCCTCCAGCTTTCTTGCATTTTACAGATCCTATTTAAATTTGGTACAGTGAATGTACTAACGTAAAAATTCACTTTAAAACCAGGACAAACAATTCCGTCACCCACATATGGGTGACGTGGCAGTTACCGTGTTAAAGAATAGTATTAACTCTTACGGCACAACTTTTACAATTCTGGTTATTACAATTATGGTCTCCGGCTTCGATCGAAGCGTTCGGTTCTCCTTCAGCTCCGGCAAGCATCTTCTGCCATCCGGTTGGCCTATCTTCGGGATCCAGCCATCCGTTCCGCACGGCCCGCCATAGTTCGCGACTCGCGTGGCATTGATCGGATCGGATGAGATCGGATAGGATCGAATCGGGTCGGGTCCATTCCAGCGGAAAATTATTCGCAGGCTAAAGTCTTCGGGGCCTCGTCGAGGTCCCCACGTACCGACGAAATCGGCCGAGCGATAGCAGTGGCTGACGTCACAGTCTCGATAACTCCGAAATTTCCGACGGCCAGTAAAACCGGAACCACTGGCCCGGAAGATCGCGGCACAGAGAGGGCTTTGCGCGTTTAATGGGGGGTTAGAATTATCAGGGCCACCCGCCACTCTCCGACCTTTAAAAACGTGCGGCCGTTCCGCAGAAAAAGATCGATGCGCCCGGTTGCTGGAACGAGAAAGACAACAATGAACAATGAAGATAATACGCGGTGTTTTTGGGAAATCGTAGTACAACCGGCAAGGGTTGGATTCCTCGCGTAAAATCTAATCGAACATAAGGAACACAGTTTTTTCAGACGTCGCTTCATTTTCGAGAAAATCCAGTTTGAAAATTCGTCAGGTACGCGTACATTTAGTGTCTATTTTATTCGCCCAATTAGGCCGCAATTCCCATTGACGCATGTGTTTTTGCCGTAGCTTAGAATGACGTGTCAGAGACGTGGTAAGTCTACCGGGCCAAACATAAACAAGTCGTGTCAGAGACGAGATGTACTGACCGGGAAAAACGTGAACAAGACGTATCAGAGACGTTGTAGAGCACGCAGAAGAGACATGTATATACAAATGATAGGACGTCTGCGATTTGTACAACTTCGAACAATTGTTGTGGTTTATGGCACGCGCTATTGGAAGTTAAATCGTAAGGCAAGGGGTTAATTAAAGTCAAACCATATCCTAAACGATACTGTTTTCAGATGCAAGCAGCAACAATGCAGACTCTGTCTAAGTACACGCGTACCTAACAAATTTTCGAACTCGATTTTCTCGCAAATTCAGCTCGGTATGAGAAACTATATTTCTTATTTTCGACTAAACTTTTATATGAGGAATCATCCCCTTGCCGGTTGTACCACGATTTGACAAACACCCTGTATGTGCGAAGTAGTAAAATTGCATGCAGACATTAAAGTGCGATGACAGTAAAGGAGGTTGGTATATCGATGTCAGTTCACTCGATACAAAGAGCAACATGTAATTAAAATATAAAGCTAAAAGGAAATCATTTGGGCAGCTTGATTGAAAGTTAAAATTACAAATGGATTGAAAAAGCACCGATTAAAATTGAAAACGGGCACGAAAGGGAATGGGTGATTAATATTAAATTGAAATTAAAACAGAGTTTCAGGACCCAAGAACTTTCAGGAATCAAGAACTCGAGATTATTCAGAATTTGGGACTGGAAAGAACGGAAATAAACGAACACTGATGGATCCATTATAAACTGACAATTATTGATTCTGCAGGTGGAATTGTAATAACACGGAGGTAAACACACCAATCTAAATAGAGGATTGGCGGACATAATTAAATTAATCGTTCCGGCAAATATATTGCTCGATTGTGCCGGTCGGGGCATTGTTGTCGATATTTTTACCTCTCTAACAATGCAAATTATTTATATTGTACAAATAAACGATCAAAGGCCCGCGTTGCACGCAGCCATTATTCGAAATTTCTATAGGCAATCTTTTGCGTCGAACGGGCATTGTTTCGTATGATCCGTGAAATGAACCTCGCAAATAACAACATTCGCATGGTAATTTCGAATAGTAGGTACGCGCTAATTAATAACGCGCAGCTTTTGAACTATTGAAAACGTAGATATGTTACAACGTTGGCGCACACCGGTGAATAACAATGCATACTAGTTCACCTCATTTTAGCTAATTAAATTCCCACTAAAATATTCAATTAAAAAATTGAATCATTACAAAAGCTAATTAATTAAGCATCTCATTCCACTAGATCATTATAAATGTTACAGTCGTTGATGCCGGAGTGACTCTGAAGCACCGCTAGAAATGGTTGTGGCATTATTTCGAAGAAATTACAAAAAATATTTGTTACATTACAAAATTTGTATGTGGAAATCAGTTTCGTATGAATAAAATGAAAGTATTCTAAGACGGAAGAAAAACTTAGTTTTAGAATGAAAATAGCGCCGAGTGCGAACGGTGGAAGTTAAACGTTGCGAGAGAAATTGATTTTTCTCGCGAGAAAGAAAATTCTGTGGAAGTCCCGCGAAGGTTTTCCAAGTGAAAACGAAGGACGCTCTCGATTCGCCTGCCGGTCTCGAAGAATGTCTTGACCCGGCTCGATCATGGCCGCGCTTTATTGGCAATCAGGGGCCCGGTGGAGGAAACGGTGCTCGTGAATTCGCGAACGAAATCAAGTGGAAATTCCGGCGAAGGCGGCAACCCCACCCCCTCGGCTCTCCCTTTGAGCGTCCCTGAGAAACAGAAAACGGCGCGGGCCTGCATCCGACAAGGCTCGGCTTTTGATTAAGAGCCGACGCGATAAAGTT
This sequence comes from Halictus quadricinctus, assembly GCA_028454245.1. Classification (NCBI taxonomy): domain Eukaryota; kingdom Metazoa; phylum Arthropoda; class Insecta; order Hymenoptera; family Halictidae; genus Halictus; species Halictus quadricinctus. The sequence goes on along the minus strand of CM052115.1, from coordinate 11,603,684 downwards.
TCGGGGCCGGGAAGCCGCTGGTACAATCGGTTCTCCTGTTCCCCCATCCTCTTTCGCGCTTTCGACGAGACTGCTCCCGAAGGCACGCGAGCAAACGTCACGGTCGGCTGCGCGGAAGAATTCGCGACTTTTCGCACGACGACCGTGCTCCGCCATCTTGTCTGCGTAAATCGGCCGCGCGGAGACCTCAGTGTCTGGGAGAAGCTGATGAACGCGGTCTTTTGGCGATTATTCCTGAAAATATTAATGTACGATAATGTGGAATAGATTCTGCTCCCTTAATTTTATCCTGAAGAAATATTTTTAATTCAAATATTTTATTTCATGCTTAAGATTATCGAAATAATGACATCATGTACCACGAAGATATTCCATTAATTATTTTGATTGATAACATTCGATGATCTCAGAGTCAAATATATATATTGTATCGAGCCGTTACTACTCTTAGGAAATAGCAATGTCCAAAGTGATACTCATAACAGGAAACTGCCTTACCAACTTGATCAATAAGGATCCCAAATGACTAGCGATCAACATCGTCGTTCGATAGATGGCGCGTAAAGAAACACGCATCGTAACGCGTATTACATATAGAGCGGATATCGAGAACCTTCCTTCTTCTGCGTCCTTTCGAAGTACTGTAAACAGCTCGTCTGTCGTGTAATATTGCTTTGTACAACAATTATAAGTTCGTTTAAATATACGTGCCGAATAGCGTAATTGTCAAGTTCGCGGGTGCGTCCAGTTCTCTTTTATTATCCTAACAACAACTACATTTGCTCGTACGTATTTCTGCACGGTATCGTCGGTCCATGCAACGACTGCATGCAGGAAAGAATTTCCGCTTTGCTGCGTGCGAAAGAAAGTACGGTCTGAACCGGGCGATTTTTCACGTGGACGAGGACGAAAATGGCCAGGTCAAGTGCGAGTTATTTTCGTGGACCGTCGCGAGCGCAACGGAATAGAGGGCATACGTCTCCCCTCTGAAAATCTTTTGTTCCCCGGTGCTCGTGATCATCGGTTCTCCGGCTGAACGAGCAATATTTTAAACTCTCGAATGGAATCGGAACGATGGGGCCAGGCCACTCTCGCAGCCCAGAGAAGAACGGGCTCTGGAAGAAAGTAATATCAAACATTAAATGGCGGCGCTCGCGAGAGGGGCGCGCTCGGAAAGCGAAATTGTATAAATATACCGACATCCTTCCGCGGAGGACGCGAAGAACAAAGTTTGAGGAGTCAAAGGACTTCTTGCTTCGTTGGCTAACGAAAAGGATCGTACGATAGGAGAAGCACCGGTGCCACGGAACCGCCTCGCCTCGTTTCAACCTTTTACCCTTTCTCCCGCTGTTTCAAAGAAACACCGCGCCGTCTGAAAGCTATTCTTTCTACGAGTTAATAAAGATTTGCTGCAATCGAGGCCCGCCGCTGTGAACTCGATAAACTGAATAATTAAAATGGAACGGAACAACGAGCTCGGGATACCACAATGAACACCAGTCACCCACCACGGTCATCTTTATCTCCGTGCTAAGCTCTGCTTCTTCCAATTAACTCTGCGGAAGCCACGAAAAATCATTATTCG
>CM052115.1:11585401-11601999 GCA_028454245.1 Halictus quadricinctus | reverse complement strand
CGATTTGAAATTATAATCGGGAAGATGCTGTTCATAAAGACGTGGAGAAGTAACCAGCCGCGAGCGGGCCGCACGGAAATATTCCGTTGCGGTATCTTCTCCTCGGCTGGTTCTCGAGATTTCCCCAGGCTCGAGTCACTTTCGGCAAGATGGAAATTTACGTGGCGCGTTGCGGTGATCGTTTCTAGGCCCCCGCGCCTCGAACGTTCAATTTTAACGGGGATTTATGGAGATAAACCGAAATAAGATTGAACGCCGCTCGAGATTCGGAGCACGTTGACGGATATTTCGTGCGAGCAGGCTGTCGCCGCCTTTCGCTCCCCATGCCCGTCGTGTTTCTCTCTTTTTCTCTCTCCCTTCTTCTCGAATTGAAATGCAACCTTATGAACGAGGTCGGGGGTGAATGCCAAATAAAGGCTGCTTCTCCCGCGGGCGACCTTCCCCGAGCCGACGCGTTTTCGACTTTTTGCTCCGATCAGGCTTATTTCATGGAAATCGTCGCTGAACGAACCGAAACGGTCCAAACACGTATTCTTTTACAGTTTTCGGTGAAGCAGCCTGTCTTCAAAACATTCTAAAAAGTAGAATTTTCTTTTACAACCCTGTAATAAAATGGCGGCGGCCGTAGGATCATATCCTTCCGAGGATCATATTCGGCATTTTATTATTATATATCAGAGAGAAGGGTTGAGCCGAATGCGTGGATGAGATAGTTTTTGTAAATACAGGATATTGTAAACCGAGTCGAATTCCTGGCTGTAAGGCTGAATAAAGCAATATATTATTATTATTGTTATTCTCGTGTGACCGGCAGACATTGCAGTCTCTGCGAGCGTCATGTTGTCGGTCCTTTAATATAATGGCGGTGTCTCGACGGGGCGCGGTCCGGAATAATAATTCATTATCAAATGACCTAAGAGCTGCTCGCCGTTACGCGAGACGCGTCCTCAGGGAGGGAACTATGAGAAACTTTTCCCTTCTATTTCTCCAGAGATTGCCTTTTCCTTTATTCTTCGGGTTTTTGTTTGCGGCGTCCGTTTGCCTTTGCCAACAGCATTGTTAACGGCGAGAGGAAAGAAATTCTGACGGATGAGCAAGACACACGGTCTCGGATCCCGGAGACGCTAAAAATTCACTGAACCTTCCACCGTGCTTATTTTCGTAAATATTTTATTGTCTTGCCCGGCGACTAATGAGAAGGTCCAGCCTCGTTTCGTTTAAATCTCGGGCACTGCCATAACCCGAGACCCGCCATAATGCTGACGTCTGATTAAACGTTTCGTAGGAAGTCCACGTCTCCGTCCACGGCTTTCAAGGTACTTGTTTCTGCAAATAATTCCGGAAAATGAATGTTTTAGCCTTGACAATTTTATAAGAGTCAGAAGTAATGAAAAATTCCATTAACTTCTATAAATGCGAATGTTACCTTACTCGGATCATTTTCACAAAAATATATAGAAAAGTTAACACTAAACCTACCACAGCCGTTCAAAATGACCGTTCCAGATTTTTTATTTTACAATTACTGAAATTGTAAAAGTGCTTCCGTGGGAAACGATTAAATAAATATATTCAGGAGAGAATGAATTATAATACGAACCGCACAAAATCCAAATAAATTCAATCTCGTAATTTTTATAAGACAACACGTATTAGTTGCTTTTAAGCCTCGGTAGGTTTAGTGTTAAGCTCATGCATAAACACAGAATATTCAACGGAATTTTACGCGATATTCTATCTCCGCGTAAAATCCGTTATGTATTCAATTCCTGTATACACGAACGGTTTATCGCGAGCAAAATTGTAAGCGTCGCTGAACGAATGGCAGGTTTAATACGATGCGAAAGATTACAAGGTGTAATATCTCGGAAAGTGCTGTACGCGCAGCCGTTTCGACGCGTCGTAAACATGCATGTCACCGGCACGGAAACCGGAAACAACCCATAAATATTTAATTTAATAGTAATACGACGCACAACAGTGTAGAAAATTATTCTATCCGCGTACCTGCTCTCGCCCCATTATCCGAGACTGTTTAATTTGTGGCGTGCCCATCGACTGTACGATTCGTTTGGATCGATGCACACGTTCCGATTCAGCAGCCCTTTAAAATCGCAGCTGTCCCGTTGCTGAACGAATATCTGGGCATTAATCGCGCCTCAATTACTTTCTGATATATTGTATTCCGATGCTTCAATTACAACTCCGGCTCGATACGCCGTCGTATACTTCGCAATAAAAGAGAGTCGCAGAGTTACGACATTTCATATCGCAAGTGGATAAAATTATGGTCACTTCTTCCCCGTAACAACCCTTCGGTTCCTTTATGCGCTCGGGGATATTGAAACTCTTGATGCATTTCGCAGATTAAAATAACTCATTATTCTTATTTTCAAGATATTTGATTACACGGTACAATAATCCTATACTGGTGTGTCTGACTGAACTCGAGCAACTAAAAGCATCAGTTGGTCAAGAGGAATTTGTCGAGGACCTGGAAACATTTCGATGAATTCGTTCAATTACACGGCACGAGAAATCGTCGAATGGAAGGACACCTCGATCTAAAGAAATATTCTGGAAAAGTTGCCGGCGGTAATGGAACCAGCGGGATTGCCTCGATCGGAATGCAATCGAGCAGAAAGCTATCACACGCAGCGCTGGCCAAGCCGCGGTCCCCCGACTTCATCACCTCATCGCGGCGTTATCGGCTCCATATATCAGGGGGATTTATTCTTACGTATCTTGACCTTCGGGGCCGGGCTATCTCGTCGAAAGCGGCGCGCATACGGTGATCTACGCTCCGATTCATGGGATTGCGGCAATTCCGCGCACCAGTTCTATGGGTCGATCGGAAGGACCCATCCACGTGTGCAGTTCCAGAGATTGAGATCCCGGTTTACGAGCGGGAAAACGAACCGGAGGAATTGTTTTCGATCGCGGCGCTCTCAAAAGCTCGTTCGACCGCTCCGTAAACGTATCGCAAAGTGGTTCTGGTTATTTTACGGATACCGTGAAAATAGAACGTCGCGCGCAACCTTGTCTTCGTCCGGCAAAACAAACGATAAATTAACGTGTCCTTTTTACGTCAGGAATAATTGCGGCACAGCTCCTTTCGCAATTTTCATCCGTTTTCGTTTTATTTTGCGACATAGTCGAAAACAAATAAATGATTTTGTATACATAATGTGTACAATCATAAATTTACTCGGCTAAGTCCCCGACCGTATCAATTCATACAATACAGAAATTCATTCGAAAGTGTAAACTGGAAGAGGAAGGGGTTAATTGCATCAGTGTCGCTGGAACGACGTCCGTTCTCCCGAAGGACGGCGTCGGTTTAGAGAAGTTGCTAATCCCGAACGCAAAAAAGTTAGCCCCCGTTAATATCCTTAATCTGTTCGTTGACAAGTTGTTCGCCACTTTGAAATGGCCTGACGTTATATTCAACGTTCTCCGAGAATTTCCCTGGAGGAGTTTAAAAACGCTCCGCAAACCTTGTTAGCGGAAATCAGGTTCGCAAAATGTTTTTGTCTCCAGCCGAACTTCTTCCTGCCGATTCGTCTTGCATTTTTGAAAAGGAACATTTCGTTCACCAAGGGATTCTGTAATTTTCGGTATCGACGCTCGTATTCAGTTTTCCATCGACGTTGCTTCGATTATTTCGATCGATTTTTATTTTTTCATTCTGCAACGCATTTTTGTCTCTTCGGTCGCTCCTCCGGGCGAAATTTGAATTTCGCTGCACGTTCCCTCGCGGCGGTTAGCGATTCATATATTATGGAAACGCAAGGGCAATCGCAATCGCAATCGGTGTACTGCGCTACTCATAATTCAGTATGACTCTGAATTGTTTAACGATGGTATGAATCAGGGAACAGGGTCTGCGAGGCGATTACATTATTATTAAATCAGATACGATATAATTTCGTGTATCCTGTACGGGGCCGGACGCGTTTATAATTCAAATCGCCATAGTGAAAAAAGGCTGGCCAGAGCACGCGATACACAGGTTCAATAATAAACTGGGTGGAGTAGATTGACGCGAACGGGAAATTGCATGTGGAATTGTTAATTACCGTGCGAACGTAACCTAATGACGCGGCTCCGTTCGGAAGATATTGCCGCTGCACTCAATGCCTCGTAATTCGGTCCTCGTTGTAATCCTGCGTGCACGTCTCTACAATTGCAATATCGTGTTTTACACGCGGCCACAATTAACTGCAGTTATTTGTCCGCGCGATGGCGTATTAAAGGCAGCCGCGAGATGTACCCGAGCAAACTATGCCATACATTCGAAATTAGAGGAAAATTCCCAATTAATACATTGGTAACAAGTAGCGTCACATAATTGTATACATTCGGAGGAATTTTTAATAACGTTGAATGGAAGTTGTTCGGAAGCTTTTCAAATAGGGACCATAATCGTTATAACTAGACTGCGGATTTTATGCATTTATGACAATTTAAAGCAGTGTTTTTTTATTACAAAGACTTAAGGATATCAAGGTATTGGTTTCAGCTTAATAAAGTAATTAAAAGAAGAACAACATTTTTATTTCCTCCTGTGTTTGCGATGCAAACATTTTTTATTTTGCATAAAGATCCGCAGTCTAGTTATAACCAAAACGAAAAAAAGTCATGTAATAACAAGTATTTCATCGACTAAAATCGTATTGGTTACAAATTTATTTCGACCACTTATAACAGTTATCAATGACAGAAATGTATTTCGATCGCTAATAACAGTTATCCATGGGAGAAGTTTATTTCGATCTCTCAAAACAGTTGTCAATGAGAGAAATTTATTTCTATCGAAACAGTTTTTCTTCATCGATAACAGTTATCGAGGAGAATCCAATTTTTTGGACACTAATAACTGTCATTTGTATCCAAGAAGTATAAAAATCGATATTTTTCAATCATTTTGTTCTTCGAATTTTTTTTTTCTTTATATTTTGTGTAGACTATCTTACATTTCAACAACAATCAACTGTTTATTAATGATTTTTGTCGCAGAAAATTTTAGAATAACTGTTATTTTTGGTCCCTGTTTTTAAAGTCTGACTCGAAAATTCAAACTGTAATTGTGCCAAACAATCGAAATAAAATATACATACGAAGGAAGTTTGTACATGAAGAAATAGCCTTTCTTAAGGGTCCGATCTTCGTAGATTCGCGATAAGGTAGGGTGACTACATTACCGACAAAATATGGTTTCAAGTTCCTCAAGTTTTCGTCCTTATATAAGAATATTTTGTCGTTGGTAAAGGGCTCATTCGAAAGAGGAAGGTTCAATCTAGTGCGCACTGGTCAGCAGCTGCCGAGATTATGCAGATATTTGATAACATAAGCGTTAGAAGTAGGCCAAAGATTGACGATGCGCATGCCGTGGAATCCAAGCATTTTTATGCCATTGGATGGAGTTTTCTGGATGAAATCGAGAGCAGCGCGCGCTAGAAAATATCTCCAGCTACAAATTCAGTTATATTTTGTCTTCATTCTCTGCGAAATAAAGCTGAAAAACTTGAAGCACGTTTCTGGCGTCGGATTTCATAATATCGATAATACAGAGCAGAAAATGTGACAAGTTTAGTCACAGACTTAGGACCCGTCGGATCAAGACCAAGACGGATCTTAAGTCTGTGAATGAAAATTATTAATTAAAAAGTCACGTGACTATCCCGGGCCCTTAAGTCATATCATGCGACTAAACTCTTCAAAATTCTGCGAGTAACGAGAGCACGTGCTTGGACGGTTCGGACAGCGTAGAATTGCTGACCAACGAGTTTCTCGTTCCCAACAAACTAAGAAACGTAACGCTGGCGAACGTGCCACGGAAAATGGACGAGCCTGCGTGAAGATAAACCAGAAAATAAAGCAGCGAGTTTCGAGAGGCAACAATTAGGAAAGGCGAAACCGTCGAAATAGTAAGCTGAACCTGTCGTTCCGCTGTCCGTGTTGTGGATTCTTAGGAACGGCTCGCTGCAAGAAGCATTTGTCATCCTGGCAAACCTATTACGCTAACGACAGGTCAGGTCCTGTCGTCGCGAACGCGTCTTTTAAAAGAGAACTTTCAGAACATTCGGTTAAGGAAAAATTGGAACATAAGAATTTTATTTACCGCGTCAAAAATTCAGTTACGCTCGCAATGGCCCTGCAATCTAATAATTATTGTCGATAGTAACACTACACAAAAATTCACGAATTTAGTTGAACCACCTGTGAACAAATCTGCCAGGTTTTGCGAGAATACACGTATAAGTTAATTTGTTGACAGTATAATAATTCCCTATTTCGGGAATGTCTCTTCAAGTCCTCGATGAGCAGGTCATTTCCAATTCAAACACTTCGGCGTACAATGGACGGTATACTGCTAGCTCGGGCGCGCTGCGAAAACCACCCTCGCATAATTTAGCCAATTCAGCTCCCGTGGATTATCCCGAGATCCCTTTACGTAATCAGAAGGTCCGATCCTATTTTTATGTTGAGATTTATCAGAACTGTCGCAGGATCAGCGATTTTGCGGATTACCGAGGGACATTCTGACTCATCGACGCACTGTGCGGTCGAAGCAATCTGAATACGGCTGGAAATCCCTTTCAACAAAGTGTCTCGATGAAAGAGAATTTTTGTGCAAACAGTAATCTCAATATTTGCATGCTTACGTGCCATTTATATTTTTCAAATTCGTCGATTTCTATTCTGCACCATGAATACATGAATTTCTAAATGAAACTAAAATGATCATTTATTCTATTGTCATTGATGCCATTAGACGTAAAGTGCTGCTTCCCATGAGATTACTGATGATCATACTTCTTAAAATTCTAATCTACCTTTGTATTTATTTCATTCATTTTCATTCTATCTTACCTTGGTGTTTCTGAAAGAGTTTCATTTTTAAATGAGAAGTTCAATTTTTAAACTGATTAATATCACGCAACTGCTCGAGAGTTAATAGTAATTATTTTTTTCTCAAAATATATTGGTTCCCATATTGTTTCAAATTAGGTTACAATTTCAAGCCTAAAATCTTTTTCGCTGTGTTTAAACTGGATTGACCCAACTGTGCGATGTCGAAGCTTCGACGAAGGGAAATTAGTATAACGCAGCACGATAGCAGAGGCCAGGGGCGGACCGTTGATTTTTGGTCCCTGGGCTAACACTTTTCGGGGGCCCAGCCAATTAACCCAAATCAACCGAATTACCAAAAATTTTTGTATAATTTCTTTTCCCTTCAGTTTTTAATCAAAAGTTTTCTTATTTCTTTTTTACCGCGAAGGGTGCCCTTTGACTGAACGGAGCCCTGGGCTGCAGCTCGTAAAGCCCACGTCTAGATCCGCTCCTGGCAGAGGCAATGCGAACGGAAGTTCAATGAGACTTGCAAGATTAACAATTGCAATGTTCGCGCGATACTCGCGGGAAGATTGATGCTCGCTCTCGCACACGAGATGAATAAAGTTGAACAGTCGGGAAGCGAGATTTCGAGCGAGTCGGTTATAATTTCGCGATTCAGCCGGCGATGTTACGAGCGGCCGAGATTACATCCGAGGCTTGCATTCTGATGCGACTGCATCCTTTCTTCGGAGATGGCCTCCGGGAAGTTAAATTAACATCGTCGCGATGTCAACTGCTGTTGATCACGCTCCCGACTAGATTATTTTCCGAGTAAACGAATTCTTTCGTATGAACGAGCTTTCCGTATGCCCCACTACACGTGTATCAGGTTAATTAGTTAATATCTTGCCGGAGAGTGCTGTGAAACCTGGTGATCAAATAATCGCGAGCTCGCAACTTTGATAAGCAGACTGTAATTTAAATGAATAGGTGTCATTTAAAACAGTAAAAATATTAAACGAATTTAAAAATACTGTTATACTATTTTCAACCTATTGTACATATTACGAAAGAAAATAAATTTCTATTTTACTCCGGTTTGTTGCAATTCGGATAGAAAATTTTGATTCTCCATAAAGATCCGCTCTCTATTGATAAAGTAAAGTAGGTCGAAACTAATTTTGTGTTCTGTTTATACCAAGAATTTCATTTTATGTTACGTTTCCTTTCTTACATAAATGTTTACATCGATGGTTACTTGTATGTGGTATATCAAATTTCAGAAAATATTCAGCAGCTGCTTCTTAGCGACCATCATTTGTATTCAGGGAATTGAAAATTCGAAACTATATTAAAAAATAGATTTTAAAATAGACTCTAAAATTACACAAATTCTTTTCACCTTCACCTCGAACTTTGAGAACCACCTGCGTCTTCTGAATATGAATGATTTCGTCTAAAAAAAAGATACGTGTCGAATATTTTCTTGTGCTTTTTATCCCATGTAAATTTTATGAACACTCAAGGCGAAGAGCACTTCCGACTGTATACGAATGAGACCGAGAGACCCAATTTTTAGTCGACGTGTCTTTTAATAAATACAGCTTTCTCTGTCCATAATAAATTGCTTCGTTGCAAAAAGCGAATATAAGCAAAATAAGGGATTCCTTGATGGTACATATCCCTTGGACATTTCGTCTAGCATTTATTTTGCACTGTATGCGGTTGCTGCATACGAAATGTCGTTCGAAGCGCTACAAAGTATGTAGTAAATAACTATTCTGTAACTGTGACTCTGCAGTCCCGAAGTTTTCACAGTTACGGAGAGTAGTCTGTACACCGTTCTTCGCTTAATCTCTTTGTCGCAATATCAAAAATTACAAGGGGGCTACATTACCACCCCTTCCTCTATTAATAGTTACACATTAAGTAACTATTAGCGCAAATTTGACAACACAACAGTTCATTTCAGGGTTAATCTATTGGTACATGTAATTCGCTGTTCGAGTTCATTCGGCTAAATATATATTGGTAGAAGGTAGTCTTCCTGTATCATTGGCACATTTCCTGTACCATAATTATAACGCGAGAAATTAAAGATAGCACGCGTGTGCTATTGAAGAAGAGGGCATCTTTAGTCCAGAGAAAATGTGTAAAACTGCAAATTGACATTGCCCGGCCCCATACAGCGAAACTGGCCGGTTCTCGCTTTGACCCGACTAAGTCGCGGTACAGATTTTCGCGGGGGATTCGAATTTACGGAGATTGGAAATCCGGGAGAACCGGGAGAAATGAAAACCGTGTGGAGACGTATAGAGGTGTAGATAGGTGGCGGAGAGGAAAAGCAAGAGAAACGGTGGAAGTACGGAGAAGGTGTACGGAGGGGAAAAACGCGATCCGAACGAAAGACTTGAGCACCAGCGATGAGATAGAATCTAAATTGCGTTCCGCTAAGAGGAAAACGACTCCCCTCCCTGCACCACCGTAATATTTATCTAGCTCCGCGACGGCGTACCCGTGGGCTTAGGTAAATTCCGCATATCGGTTTAGGTTGTTGCCGTAACGGCGGGGTGGCGAGCTACCAACGTAATTGAAACGTATCAGCCCAGTATAACTCTATTTCCCTTGAGCCAGCAGATGCGACCGGCGCGCCGCGCGGACTTTGATGATGCATCGACAATCTCGCAGCGCACCGTAAACCAGGCGGAACTTGACAGCGAGCTGTAACAGTGGCAGCCATCGTTGCATTGCCAGCTACGAGGATGCACACTCGAACGATGTCTAACTAATACGGGTAGTGCGGGTACCCGAAATATCGGGCTCGGGTCCGCTCGCGATCCCGAAAGTTTGTAAAGTTCTATCCGAAATTGTAGTCGGGTCGAGTCGGGTCCCGACAATATTCGAATGCACCGGAACAAACAGGACCCCTTAAAGAACATTAGATCAAGGACCATAATTGTTATCACCAAAAAGCAAAAAAGTCATGGAATAACGAGTACAGTCAAACCTGTTTTTGGGCGGTAGATAGGGACCGCACAAAAAAATATTCAGAAAGTCAATAAATAGCTATAACAAATAATTTTTTACAACATGTTAAAGAAAATTTTTTTATGCGGTGGAGAGGGACCGCTTAGAAAATATGTCAGAGATTTACGAAATAGCGAGAAAGTGCTTTCCAAACAAAATAAATAAATTCTGGAGAAATTTTCAAAATGCACGTAATTCAATACTACTCGTCGTAGTCCAAAACGCGCATCTTCTTGTGATGAGAACATTACAAGGGTGTTGTACAGTTGTAACCTCCGATAAGAGGTTATTCTGCAGACTGTATTACATACATAATATTACAATAATGACCTTATACTGATGTGAAGATAACGTAATAGATACAGTCAGCCCCCGTAAGTATTCGTACGCTCTTCAAAATCGCATAACTTCTTTTTTTTTGAGAAGTTAGAACAATTGGATCACTACATAAATTGAAAAAAATTTTTTTCAAAAATTGCAATTGATCGAAACTGCAGAGAAAATACTAAAACTTACTTTTAATCAATTGCAATCTATAGGAGCTAAGTAAAAATCTATTTCGCTCATTAATAACTTTGATATGTTCAAATTGCTATAACGACATTGTTAAATTCCTTTAATCTTTCTACTGTTTTCAATTACACCTACTCATTTTGGTCATAGATGCATAAAATCCGCAGTCTAGTCATCAGTAAAACAATTCGTTTGAATAGCCTGCGGCATGTACGACTCTCTTGACTTAAACGGAGAGTAATCGACAATTGGTGCCGGCAGTAGATCAAACCAAGAAAGATTCAGCCCGATTCCTCAAACGGTTACCGAGACGCAGATCGACATCTAACGTCTGTTTTCAAGGAACTGGGTAAAAATTGGAAAGTTGGCTGTGTTTTCTACGTTTCGATGAAAATCCCATAAGTTCGTCGGGAAGCTGCTATCGACTGACGCTGATCGAGACATTCGGAGCAAACGCGATGATTTAGATCCTACACGACTGTTCAAAGAGCTGCCAATGTTCGCCGAGCGAGCTCCGCGGAATAGAAAATTCGCTCACGTACGCGGCTCGCGATGGTAGCAACGGGTTGGCAGATAAGTTCGATTGTTCGCGAACTTGCAGCGCTATTAAATTTCAAAAGGAGGCGAAGGTTACACGGTTCTGATGACTGGGATGGTTCACCGTTCGCGAGTTTCCGCGGGAATTCGGCGGAACTCGGTCGATCGCGGCAACGCAACGCGGTTCGGCCGCTCGGCGGAAAGGTTTCTCTCTCGCGAGCGTGTAAACGCGCGCGAACGGAAGCCGGGAGCACAATTACTGTCACGTCAGAAGGCAGCGAGATAACTTGAAAGAAAATAGAGGCGCGCCTCGCCCCTGCCAGCGCCCCCGAGCCCATGTAAAATGAAGACGGCTGAAAAGAGAGGGTGATGAGGAAGGGGGGGGGGGGTGCAAAAAGGAGAAAAAACTACTGGCTACGAGGAAATGGGATCGTGCTGCGGATTAACGACGCTACTTTCCGAGTGATTGGAACGCGTCAATCAATACGAGACCGGGGCAGACATCCACTATCAGATTGCGCTCATCATTTCGGAGAATCGCTCGTTGTCCGACTGGCGTTGCACGCTGTTCCATCCCCATAAAGGTATCTCGTTATCCTTCCTTCCTTTTTTCATTCTCCTGCCGCGACGCCACCTTCTTTTCAGCCGCATCGAACCCTAGCTTTCGCAAGCTCGAGCGTCGTTTGATCAATTTTTCATGGTTAGCGATCAGACCGAGACCGTGTCGATATTCTCGGTAGCATTCCGTAAGTTTCGATATTTCACAATGTTCAGAGTACAGTGAATTCTCGATATATGTCAACAAGACGGGTCTTGCCAGCGTCCTGTATCGTCCAGGAAACATATCTCACAATTGGCTTACACAATTTTTAATAATGCTTAATATAGGGAGTCACAATAGCAGGAGAAGTACAGTGATTTCAGTATATATGTCGTCAAGGCCTGGATGATAAACGTCGCGTTAAGTTTACTAACCTCAGCGTACAAGGCCTCTCGAGCTTCGTGGCCCGTCACGAGGTATACCCCGCGGTAGTGGGGATAATTCCGCGACGTTTATCGTCCAGAGCTTGGCGACATATATAGAGAAATCACTGTATATCGAGAATTCATTGTAATTTAAACGTGCCAGTGTCCGTGTAATGGCGAAACAGAGGTTTCCGGAGCGATAGTTGATTTCGGTCGGTCGGTTCCGGCCAAGCAATTAGGGGAATTGTCTTGCGGAGGGCAGCAACAGCGATTTTAGGTCGCGTCAAGAAATATCGATGGCCGCGAATCCGGAGCAAAGTTCTCGCGACGATGCGGAGGAATCGTCAGCACGGACGAGCAAAGGAATGCCCGGCACGCCTCGGCCAATTCCTGGTCGTTCGAGAGAATGCCGCAAGCCTCTGCGCTATCGCTAAGTTATGACGTCTCTAATACCGGTTGGTATTTCATTGTTACCATTTACAAAACGACCGTTCCATTCCTCACCACTTTCGCAATTACGTTCACCCGAAAAGAAGACTCTCCTCGACCACGGTTTCGTCGTTCTCGCGAACTTTCCAGACGGTCGCAATCAATTCTCGCGTCTCCGGTTAATCGGTGCTGAGAACCACCCCGCCACCAGACGAGAGAAAAGGAAATTACGGCTACTGTATGAAGCAAATTAAATTATTTTTCGAACCGTTATCGCGCGACCGCTCGTTTAGATCGGAGATCCCGCGAATTCCAATATCGCTATCGGAGTTACCGACGTTTCGATTTAATGGTGATCGAGATGAGCACTTTGGCTCTTTCAGGATTTTATTTTTCGGGAAACCTTCTAGAACGGCCTAGATCGTTTTAGACTTTTTCTAATTGATAGATAAAAACCTTAAGACCCACTGAACCCTAATCGAAATACACCTTTTCAAAGTGACGGTGAGATTTAGTGAGAAAAGTTCTGAACGAAGAAACGAATTAATGTGATAATTAAACTGCGGATCTTTATGGAAAATAACGATTCTGAATTACAAAAAAGGAGAGTTAGAAATTGATTTCTTCTCTTAATAATTTTAATAGGTTGTACACAATAATATAAAATTCATCAAATGTTTCTTCAATTTTGTGGCTCATTTATCAATTCTTGCCATAAATCCGTAAAATCAATCTCGTACTAATTTTCAAGAAAAACATGTTTTTTTCTGTAATTTTGATATGAGAGGTAAACTTACTTCTTGACTTAATTATGCAGTTTCGAGGAATTCTTGACCGCTCGAGGTCGTAAAACTCGGGAGTGTTTAATGATACTCGGCCTGCGTTAATGGGAGACTTTAATTCCATCTTTATAGCCCTCGTAAAATGTTACAACATCATAATGAAACTTCGATCGAGACATGGCTTTAACAATTTCGAGGAATATCATTTTTATTTTAACATCCATGACTCACATCGCTTAAGTACTTCTGAAATTAAAAAAACAGACAGACGGCAGATTTTAAAGAAGTATTCTAATGGAGAACGCTATATTTTAATCTATCCGTGAAATTTTTTATCAGAAGACTGCGAAACATGACAGCTAACTCGGGAAATGCAGTTTCGAGGAAGTTTCGAACCACTTTTAGTCTGTTATAACTTCGTCAATTTTAGCACTTTAGGGAAATCGTTTCAAGGACACATTTTCGAAACTCTATTTTTTAAAATGCACGAAAAGAATGTCTCGTTCAAAAAAAAAACTTATTAATCTCTTACTGACTGAGTCGCTTTAATTTCCGTTCCTAAGGGCCCCAATTTTAAAAATTGATTTCTTCATAATCGGCTTCGGCAAGGACTTTTTTCAAATAAAACCGTACGGAAATACTCAGTGCTGCCATGTCTTTCAAAATTAAGATATTTAGTCCAATTTTTCAGCTGATGACGCTCAAGTATCACATAATAAGACGCACATACAGGGTTTCCATTAAATTGGTTTTATTCCATTTAAACATTCTATTTAAAGATTCTACATTTCATTAAAAAAAACTTCGATGTCCTTAAAATTGTAAAAAATATAACCTAGAACAAATTTTTTTGAACTAATGTTTTCCTCTGACATATTTTTCTATCATGAAAAACAAGAGAGATGTTTTAGCTGTGCTAGTCAGGTGAGACAACCTGTATAATCGTTTAAAAAAACATGATTCAAGATACAAAAAAATTTGTTAAATTTCTCTTTTCCAACGATTCGAAGGAATGTACATCCTTGGTAATTTAGATTGTCACGGCGATTAGCGGTTCGAAGCAAACTTCCTGTAACGGGTGTCAAAGGGTGAATTATTTGCGGTAATTTGCGACAATTAGTTGCAGAACTGGCGGCGTCGATCATGGTCGGAGCAAGACGCTAAAATTGCGCGTGAAAGAGGCGAAAGCGATCCGGCGCAAATATTGAAAACGTGAATGGGAATCGTATGCGGCGCACGGTGGGCACTGTCAATGTTTGCCTTTCGCGAAGACCACGAAGCCGATTCTGCCCATCAGTCTCGCCATCATCGGTAATGTCGCTTCATCTCACCCCCCGATTCAACCCCCGGATTTACACGAACACAGAGACGGGGTGGAGCCCGTACGAACGGTACGCGCGTATCGCCCGAAGGAAATAAATTGGATCCGTCTGATTTCACGGTTTTACGAAGTTATTCCTATCGTTCCCGCATCCATGAAATATTAGGTTGGCAAGAAAGTACTTCCGGTTTTCACTAATAGATGGCTTTATGTTTTGTTTGATTGACTTCTGTTAACGTTGCATTTGTTCTCTTTCTGACATTTCATAACTGCATCTTTTAGGTTACTTTTGAAGCAAATTACACGTAATTTTGATTGAAATTGGTAGTTCTGTGTCAATTTGACCATGGAGTGCAAAATCGACGCGAGCATTAGAAACGTGAAAGTTGAGAAATTTTTATGTTTTAATTAATCCGTTGGAACTTGGTGATATTTAATTTCTAAGTCTAATGGAAAACCGGCGAGTTACGACGAAAATCTCAAATGGCAAATGCAAAGCAATTTTATTTGGTGTTTGTGGCTTTGTCTTCGCCTTATTTTGGATATACAGCGAAGGAAAGAATTTATACCTTTTTAGTTTGTAATCTAAATGATTTATTGAGAATAAAATGTCAAGAAATTCAAAAGAAACCGAGGGGCATTGTTTAGTAATATCGATGAGATAAGCTGTGAACACTGAACCTGTGCGCCTTTATCAGACGAACGTGAGAATGTAGTGGTTAATGTGAACGGTCTTTCGCGAGGCACAGCACGGACGAAAACTAATTAGACGATCGCTTTTAATTAAGTTCCCAATTAAGGAGACAGCGCGAGATTTGATAACGTTGTTTTAGCAGGGCTGTTTTCGTAGGTAGGAACGGGGACAATTACCGTCTACATTATTAAAATAAAGGAAGTAGAAACGAAACGGAAAACAGTCGAGCCCCATTGTTGCCGCGCCATTCAGCTCGGCAGCGGAACGAGAGCGCGCGGAAAATTACACAGCATGATCATTGAGATGCTCTTTAAGCCTCGTTTGAATATTTCCCGTGACCGGTCATTTTGTATATCACGTTAGATTTCTCTGCGAGCTGAATTTGAATCGATCGATGGAAACATGCGACCATGCGCGGCTACGAAAATTGGTTTGTTTGTCAAAATAAAGAAAATGAATAAGAAGGATTGAGAGTAAAGAAAAAATGAGGGAACCACTGCTAATTAGGGAGAGTCCGCGAAGATACAGAGGACCAAGGAAATTAAACGGGTCGAGGATTCAAAAAAAAATTCAAAGGTTCAGAAGAGTTTAAAAACGTTATAATGGATCCGGTGTTTCTTGCCAACGTCTCTGTCCGGAGGAAGAACGGCGGGAGACCGGTTCAGAGAGAGAGAGAGAGAGAGAGAGAGAGAAAAAGAGAGAGAAAGAGGTTGCTTCGGCAACGGTTTTCCAACGACGCAGGAAAAATTCTCCTCTAATAAAGTTTTCTACCGCGCCGCGAAGCACGGCTCCGAAAACCGTTTGTTTGTTTTCCCGAAGCGTCCAACACAAACATTTGTACAGCGGGAGCTTTTCGTCTTCATTACTCTGCAATGCTAAGAAGATGCATATCGTTCCGAACTGGAAACTTACTTTTACCGGAAACACAAACGCTATCCTCGAAGGTGCAAAAATACTGTCGATGCACAGAGCACGTCTCCCAACCCTTCTACGTCCGCTTGAAAGCTGTTTGTTGCGTGAACGTAAAATTCATGCGAAGACTGCACAGTATGAACAAGTCTTGTGAACGTACAGTTCGGTATAAGACATGTATAATGAAAATGACCATTTCCAAAAGAAGAAAAAAGTTTCTAAACCGAATGTGACGTGTATGTTGTAAATATGAGGGGACGAAACATATGTTATCAATGATATGCGGATCTTTATGAAGAATAAAAATTTTTTACCTGAATTGCAACGAACTGAAGTGAAACAGAAATAATATAACAGTATGTTTCAATTTTTCTAATATCTTTGCTGCTTAAAATCACACCTAATTTTTGTCATAAATGCGTAACATCCGCAGACTAGTTATCAACTTACACGATCAAGATTTACTAGATAACATCGAGCTCCCAAATTGGACAACTAATAATTCTGGTGTATACTCATTCGCCCGTTAGACAATTAAATGTTTTAGGATATGCCCGCTTGAGAAAATGAAAGAATA